>OMNM01055407.1:0-16645 GCA_900302745.1 Parablennius parvicornis | reverse complement strand
TGACTGGATCTGACCTAAACAAGTTTTCCACCTTCCACACAAAAATCTCAGAAGGATTGAGACGATCTCTAACTGGCAACTTACGAAAAGCATGAAGACCTTCGTCATTCAAAGGAGATGGATTAGACATGTCATAACGAGAGCGAAGGGCAACATAACCAGCACAACACTCTATTAGACACAAGAAGGGAAACAAAAATGGGGGCGCCACAAGAACACCTGGCGTCAGACTGTGGACGAGGAGCTCAAAATCCTCAAACACACCTGGGGACACTGGCCCAGAACTGACAAGGGGAGTGATCTTTTGTTGCTGCTGCATACCTGACAGCATTGACATGACTGACCGACTGTTAATGTATGTAATCAGCAATTTGATGACAGATTCATTTACAACAGACAATGTCACTTATAGCCGGAATGAGGAGTGAAGCTTTGACTGTGTGGCAGATCATCTAAAATATGTATGTCTTTTTAAAAAATTTCTATTTTCCATTTTCAGACTTGGTTTCATGAATTCTGACACCAAATGGTAAATTAATTTCACCTATATAGTGCTTTTACACTGATTGAGCAGACCCCCACGCACTTTACGTTGTTCATCACTTTCATTCACATACGTACTCGCTTGGAAAAATATTCTCAATCTGTAGAGATCCATTATAGATGGTGACACTATTGTTGTTTTCTGGACTATTAAAGTCATTTAAAGACTCAAAAATGTTCTGAACCTGGGGCACATGCAACAATAAAATAAGGTATCCTGAAGGGATAAACAACGGGGTTTACTGTTTCCCATTTCCAAAACCCAAATAAAACATGGACAAATGTCTCCTGTGGATTAAGCTGTGAGGCAGACCACACAAACTCAATGCCACAACCATAAACAGGAACGTCTACATTCGTTCCAAAGGAAGGCAACGTCTTGTATAATCTTGGCAATAGAGTCATATAATTTCAATCACATAACGCTAGCAGCAAAGAGCTTTTCTAACTAGTCACCGAGCTTACCTGATGAACACTGATGTTAGTCCCTGATATCAAAATCGCTAGCTAATCAAGTAAGCAAGCTGGCTAAGTGCTAAGCTCGTGGCTGTTGCGGTGTGGTTTCTACTCTGACAGCTGCCATGTAAACACGAGGTCAGCTTAGCGAGAGGTCAATACAGAGTCTTGTTATTGGCCTACGTCATTCAATCACTGAAACGGACAAAACGACACTGCTTCTAAGGGGTCAATCCTGCCTAAACAGGATGTAATGCACTATAAAACCCTGATTTGAGTATTCTTTTTTGCATGTGACGCCACTCATGATCTCATTATAGAGGTGCACACACAACATACGGCACAATCTATTTGTGTGAATAGCCTGTATGATATAACACACTTCATACAGGATCAGAGTCAATCCAACAATGTTTTCGTTTGCTCAAAATTGGCATCAAGGCAACATCTCGCAGCGAGCTCGAGCCCATTCCAGCTCAGTAGTGGCAATAAGCAAAGAGCACCCTTAACTAGTTATTACACCATTCACGGCACAATCCATTGTGCACAAAGTTATACCTAATGCCAATTTAAAGTTACCAATAAAGCTAACAAGCTTTGTTTTGATTGTGGTGGAACCATGCTTACAAATATATAATAACACTATTATTCTTTTTAATTCTATTAGTTTGTTTTTGTGCCATACAGTAAAACAACACAACTCAGCATTCTGCAGCAGTTCACGTTTCGTTATCCTGAAACTGAATGTGCCAACATGTGTGATCCACTGCTCAGCTATTATAGTTTGCCTTAATACATCCTGATCTCATCACACTTAGACGTACAGGCTCAAGCAATAAAGGTGTGACGGACTGTCATCGGTTGTCAGTGGAGATTTTTAAATGTTCTGGTAGGGTTTACCACAACTTAAGACTCAAGTTAGCCAGCGGCAGTGAAGAAAATATGAAGGGAGCCATAATAGATGGCTAGGACTCCTTGAAAATGTCAAGAGGAACCTTCAGGAGGTCTCGACAATGCTTGAAAATATCTTGTACTCAAATATTTTGCAGGATTTGAAAAATATATATTGCATTGAACAGTTGACTGTGGTTCTACTGTAACTCCATTCACTGAGATCACTGCCCCTTGATAAAAGTTTTGATAGAAATACAGACTTTCAAAAAAGAAACAACATTTGATTTGATTACCAAACAAGAATGAATGACAAATAAGTGTGAAAGTGAACGGGAAGTTAGCTACATAATCCAAGGATATTCTCAAAAACAAGGCCCATTCCTGCTAGGTAGCAGCTCCCATGGGTAAATCTTAATAATGTCTCTGCAAGCAAGTAGACTCGATTGTAATGATGTTCCAGTGAAGCAAGCCGCAAACAAAGGTGACACATTTTTTTTGTCTTGAACAAGAACTCTGTCCCAATCCACTTTGTTTGTGATGCCAGCAATCCTGGCATATATTTATATTTATTTATTTATTATTATTTTTTTTTTTATTTTAATATTTCAGTATTTGTCCTGGGTTGTCCTGGACTAAATTGTATTGACCTTTTCTATTTGAAGTGTTCCAGTACTACTCGGGACGAATTTATAGCTTAATTACCAAAGCAAAAAGGCAAACAAATACACAAAGTCACATATTCCCATGACTGCTGCAGACTGATATGGGAGAAATCAGATGGGATACCAGCTGAAAAGAAAATCTGCGGCAGTCCTCTCCTCTCTGTTTACGACATTCTGATCTGGACCTGTGCGGAGTGCAGGATTACCCAGGCTTTTTTGTTTAGTCCAGTCCTACAGCATTAGCTGTGTTTGCTACTTACATCTTAAATCAAACCCAAATGGGAGAAGGGAATAACTAAGTCTGAACAACAAGCAGGGATGTCATGTTTTGTCTGCAGGGAGGAAAAATGTGTTAACTTTATGAGAATAAGTCGGGTTGACACCTGGATATATCAATGAATGAATGGACCTCTGGTTTTGCTCATGAAAAGTTGTGAAAATAGCTACAGCAAAAATAATTAGCTAAAGAACAGCATTTCAATTACCAACATTTTAAGAAGAAACACATATTTGGGTGCACTATGAGTAGGAGCACATAAATCCATTCAGTCAGCTGAATCAATGCAGCTGAGATGTTCAACCACTTTACAGTCTTTTATTGTAGAAGACATATGTATTTGTTGGTTATAAAGTACTTCTAGGTATTCTCTTCCTCCCTCTAGCTTTCTAGTTAAATAGGTTCATTGAAGGTCTGAATCATAATGATATTACAAAGGTATATTTTTTTACACAACCCCTCATCCATTTATTTTACATTCAGGACAAAACGAGTTGGCTAGGGAGAAGACATTTTGTATTATGCTAGAATGCGTGTGTCTGTGTGTGTTATTCAAAAAAAAATCAGTCGGATTTAAATAAAGATACAGAATGAAAACATACGAAACACTTGGCGTTGCTGTTCATTGCAATCACACAACAATGCATGTCCCTGATCAATCCCACATGTCGAAGTGTCCTTGAGTAAGATGCTGAACTGCTCTCAATTGATTGATTGTTTGCATGGCAGCTGCCTCAATTAGTGTGTGAATGTGAACGTGAATGGGTGAACGTGATGGACATTGTGAAGTCTTTTGGTGGCTGTAAATCAAAGGGAGAGCACTACATAAGTGAAATGAATTTGCCATCAACAAGAGCTGTTGAATAATGATTTAGGTGCAAGAGAAAGTATAACAACAAAACATCAGGATGGACCAAATGTCAGGGATTGTTGATTGTGGAAGGACCCACACAATCCATTTTAAGTTACAGGACCTTGCGAAATTAGAAGCTTCGGTGAAAGTGGAGGGTGGAACAAGCGGCTGGCAAAATCTTCCCCTCCAAACAAAAAGTAAAAAAAAAAAAAAAAAAAAATATAGCCCCAACAAACACAGAGAAAAACCTGGAGCAGAAGCTACACAGAAATCACAAGACACAACCAACACTGAAACACAGACACAGGGGCAAAAAAGACACACAAGAAAAGCCCTAAATATACCAAAGGCTCCAGGTGACGACAATCATACACTCCGTCACAGGTGAAACACATCAAGACAGGGAACAGCAGACAAACACGAGGAGGGTGAAGTCAAAAAGCCTGAAATGAGAGACAGAGTCAGAATCTCAAAGTTAAATAAACAAGAAACTGAAGCCCTGTGTCTATGACATGAAAACAAGTGAAAACAGTGATATTTCAATAAGTTTGGGGCTTTTGTATACAAGTAAATGAAGCTACAAGTCACCAGAAAAATAATATCTGAAAACTCTGGTCAAAGTGGAGATTTGGAAAAACTGTGTGCGACCTGTGTTTACATTTACTGTTCTAAAAACACTGCCCTTATACTTTGACCGACATAATTCCCACTCTATATTTTCTTATAATTAACTTGTTTAGTACTCTAATGCCTTCTTTTGGAGCTTCATCTCTCTATTGGTCCAAACAAACAACCCTAACAGCATTATTGTTGAAAGAACAGGAAGTAACTTGTGCCATTTGTTGGTTTTTTCCAAGATTTTGTTTGATAGCATGATAGCATGATAGCATTGTTACACCACCGCCTATAGGTGTGGCAGACTAATATTAGCTCTTAATGAGGTTTTTTATGTGTGTTTCTGTCAAGGAAGTTTTTTGGGAAAACAATCTGGTGTGAACAATGTTACTTTTGAAAACTTGGATTTAGCAAATATATGCCTATGCGTAAATGTGGCCTAAATGAGAACAGTAACACAAAACACTTAACTAAATTTTTCTCAAAACTAACTGACCTTGTGAAGGAAAGTAAAAGACTTAAGAAAACCAAATACCTCAAGAGGTTAAAAAAAAAAATGGGGATAAAACAATTGGATAAAACAAATGGCAGCCCACCCCGACAGCCGTAGACTAAACTTAGGCCAAAAAGAAAACTATTTATAAGTTTTTACCAAACTAGTCATTAACTCTCATCCACAAAAACTGACAAACAAAAACACACTAGTACCTTGTAACAACAAAACCTAAATTGTTTTTGTCTATATATTCTGAGACACAAACGATTAAGCCAAACAAGTCTCACAAGCCTAATTTGGAAGCCAAGCAAGGAGTGAGTGTTGAGTCAGGGTCCAAGGCCTCAGCTGACTCCTGATGTGAGCTTCTGGTGTGGTTTCAGTCGCCCCGCTTCTAATGAAGCCTCCAATTAGGGAGCCTCAAGTGATCGGGCTCCAGCCAATGACTCTATCCGTGAGACCTACTGACTCACACAAAACATGTTGGGTGGACACACACATACACCCACACACACACGCACCACGCATACCGGCACATACCATCGAATGTCTAAGCATATCACGGAATGACCAGCACAGCTGTAGAGATGTTGATACTCAAACTGGGGGACAGTAGCCAGATTATGCTCCACAACATCTGTAAACATACCAGGAGGGAACAGATATGGGTCATCTGTCCCCAACTGTGTCAGTTTATCCACCAATCTCTGCTCACTTTCCTCATCCAGATGACTCACTGATGAGGGAATTTATTACTCCTGCTGTTGTTTTACGATAGTGTTTCCTTGTGATTAATTGTGTTTACCACTATCGCGGACGTCCAACATGGCAGCTCGTCAAATTATGACATCACTTGATCAGGTGGGTTAAATACCTCGATTGGCTAGTACTCACTGTAGTCACCGATTTAATTGGTTAATGTTTAAATTTACAATGTGGCATGGGGATTTATGAATCAACCAGAGGCAGATACATTATGAGCAAAGACTGTACATTTTCACTGAGTAGTCTGTCACTGTTTCTAAAAAAAAAAATAAAAGGGGAAAACAAAGCATTTCTGGGCTGCTTTAAATGTTGGCAAATACCAAGAGTACACCCACGTCTCACCACCACACCACTGGCTGTGTCTTCGCAATGCGTTTTTTGCTATCAGATTATTCTTTCTTCCATTATTACTATTGTTTCTGTACATGCAGACAAAGTGAAAGTAACTCAAACTTCTGATTTATGCAAAACAGGATGAACGGAAAATGTGCATTGTTCTTTAAGGTCTGGCAATGTGTAAAAAACAGGCCTAAACTTGCAATGGATACAATCTCTTCACAAGACTGTTAGGGTAGAGTGATCGAGCCATGATAAGCCGACACATTGCTGAAAACACTGGCCCTTTCAGCTCCGCCCCTTCTAAGGTGAGGGAAAGAACAGACAGTGTTGAGATGGTTGGCAGCAGTGCAGTTGATTGTAGTGGGGCGTATGGTAGCCAGTGTGAAAGGGAACAGCTGGAGATGGATGCTAATCTCAATCTGATAATGCTCATGTGCCGTGCAACTGAGCATGGAAAGGTAAAACATGATGCCACCGACTCCACTCCCTTTTTTTCCATATCTGGATTTCATTGCCTTCCCTCACACTGCGCGCTTCACTGACTTGTGCTCTAAAGTTACACACAAATGTACCCAGAAATGTTAACATGTGTATCTAGTAACACAATTCGAGTTGGCAAGGATGTTATACTGAAGGTAATTAATTTTTCCCCAATCTCTGGCTCCTTTTCTTTTCGCCGGGTCAGATGTTCCAGTATTGTTGGCACTAAACATCAGTATCATGCCCAAAAGTGAGAACAAAAAAATCTAATTGAAAGGAGCAAAGTTATAATACTGTGCATAAGCTCCTTCGCCACAAGTGTTGAGTTTCACTTCTTAGAAGTTGAACAGGGTGAAAGAATTTGAAGATAACATGAAGATTCTGCCCTCTTTTGTATGATGTTTTATTTTTTTTTTGGTGAAAATTGACATCTTTCGTTGCATTTGTGGGGTGTTTTTTTAAACAACAGCGCTGTTCAAAGCCACTGAAAATCTACATGGTCGAAAACCGCTCCCAAGGTGGAACTTCTTCAAAAACACTCCGACTCCATCTCTGTGAGAAAACATCGCGTAAACGGGACATAAATATTTTATTGGATCCGTTTTTGAAGGCTGTAGCACATAATGGAGCATTTCATTGTGGGTAACTGAAGATGAAAGTGTGATTAAGTTTACATCACATCTCTGCTGCATACTTTCTGACCGGTTTGTGGAAGCCCCCCGTGAAGTGAAGGGAAAACAAAACATACAGGATTTAATGGATAAATAAAATATTTCATATGTTTACAATTCAAAATTTAACAATAGGAGGACAACAGCATGTTGGAGCCTAAAGAACAACACTTATATTTCATTCTGATCATTTCATGATTGATTATGGGTTTAGCTCAAAATGAACAATCTGCCTTCGACCGCAGCCAAACTTCTCAAAAAGGAGTAGAATCCGTAAATTGTTACAGGACCCTTGTTTAGCACTGATTATTACAAGCAATCCATTATCCAGGAGTACTTCTGTGAACACCAGTGGCTGACAGAAATCTTTTTGACTCAGTTTTCAAAAGCCTAATTATCGTCACAATGTCTGCTTTTGGAACGGTGGTTGGAGTGCTAGTTAGGCTGACATGAATGATGAAATTTTAACTTGAAAGTGACATATGAGTGGTTTTTAAATCACATTAAGAGAATACAATACCCAGAGGATGGTTCCAATTTCTGGACTCCGGGTCGCAGGAATGCCGAGAGAACAACGCAGTTAGCCGATCCTAAAATGATCTGAGGGATTACGCAATGTGCAACAACAGTTCCGCTAATGGCTCTTTTGTTTATGACTCTCACACTTTTGCTTCCTACTGACAGAAGCAGGGTCCTCTTGGCTCAGAGGAACGTTACAACTCATTGAGGTTAGAAGCTTGATATTCCCAAAGGGTATGACGATGAGCACAGACAGTGTATAGGCAAGGAACGGGAGCCGGGCAGGGGGGGAATCAAAGAAACAAGACAGTGTCAACAAGGATGAAGATGTCGGCAGACAGGAATGGATATTTGGACAACGTAGGGACAAAATAGCACGGTGATAAGGTTCGGTCCTCGTCCGTGCCAAGCATATGACAGCACTGACACCCTCGAAGCACTGTTAGTCATTAGGCGCAGTAATGGAAACACTGAGTGGAAATATCTGCTCCAGCATTCTCTGAAAAACACACTCATCCACCGGAGCTCGAGAGAAAAAGCTGTGTTTTTCTTTATCACGGTAAATGAAGCTGACTGCTCCTCAGTATTGTTTTAGGAGAGCATGCATCTGCATCCCGCCGAAGCGGGGCGAGAAACCATGTTGTCTTTCCTTGAAGTCAAGTTGGGCGTTCTCATATCTCCTCCCCAGAGGATAGCTGCCTCGAAGAAATACGGCCAAGAGCCGTCGTTTCTCTTTTGGAATTTATCAAATGTGTTTTAGTTCATTCTGCAGCAATCAAATTTCATAGAAAAAAAAAACTAGGACATATAACTGTAAGATGTAGGAATCCTGGCAATAAAGAAGAGAAGACCTGTCACACGTTGCCATTTCAGCCATTACTTCTCAAACGTTGGCAGGCACTTGAAATATTTTTATTGTCTGCGTAGGTCTGTGTTTGAGCTCATGCAGAGCAGGCTGTGCACAGGCATAAATATGAACATTTGCGAGTGGATTTGATGAGGATCACAGTGCTCGAATTGCATGAATCGCCTGAATCAATACTTTTGACGTATTCGCATGACTAAAAGATGTTAAACAAGGGCGTTGCACATGAAAGGACCTTTGAACATTTTGCTTATTGTGCTTCCAGGCGAAACGATGGACCGCGAGGGCCAACATATTAGTCTCCCTCTGAGAGTATTCATGCGGTGCCATCTTCAAGTTCACTTTGACCAGGCTTTGATTGATCGCACGTCTGTTTTGAAGGAAGTCGGCAGGGTTAGCTGCTCAGACAAAAGTTCTCTTCGGTGTCCTTTCCAGTGTTAAAACCTGAGATCAACTGGTGCCCTGTCCGGTGTGCTGCTCTTCGCTTGCCTCAACTACACTGTGGACCTGCGAGGGATAAAATTATGAGTAAAAAGCCTGAAAGAGTCGAGCGTGTAACGTCATGTCTGGACCTTGAATCCCATCAAGCGCATTTCAGCAATCACCAGTCAGTAACACTGACTTCATTGTGTTGACTTGCTAATCCAGGCAGTTTCCTTTCATTTTGGCGAACAAGGCTACATAGTAAAACTGTTTGCTAATGTGTCTGTTTTATGTTTGTTGGTGTGATATCTTATATTGTATGATAAGGTACATGGGTGATGTATGGATTGCTGAGTAATGTGTTGACAGATCAAGCTCAAATTAAATTGAAGTGTATAGCCATTGTTCTCTTGCTTAGTACAGCAATGGAAAGAAGGTCCTTGGGTTTCCAATTTGAACTGGAAATCTTCAACAAGAGGGCAAATGCTTGTACTCCAAGGCTCTGTTTAAACAACAATGTTTTGAAGTGAAAACAGAAAACTATCGTTGCATCTTGGGAGTCTGTTGTTAAGACAATGAACTCTGGATCACTGAAAACGCAACTTTTTCGAAAACGTCCCGGTTCCAGGCTCCATGTGAACAGGAGGAACTGCAGCTTTTTCATTGTTCCAGAAAAAGTTGTGTTTTTCTCCCCGACGGATCATTTTCAAAAAGTTTCCCCTCAGAAACAACTTTAAAAAAATTGGAATTTTCAGAGGCTCCGAGAATCATGGTAAACAGAAACACAGCAAAAAAAAAAAAAGAACGTTTTTCACTTGAAACAGGGCCTCGATGTCATTCCTCTGTTCTCTGCAATTACTTTTTGGGAGGAGTGTTGAGCAACTTCTGCAAGAATTCAGATTTTCTCTCCTGCACCTCTGGAGTAAACGCAGAACTGACAAAATGTTTATATCATCGTATTTGTCATTTGCTTGTATCAAATCTGTAAAAAAAAAAAAACAAAACTTGGCAGTAAGAGAATACAGTCCTCATGGTCCAGATTGCATCACCGTTTTGATTAATTCTGTAAATTAATCTTCTGAAGGAAGTAGATTGATCTCCTCCTCAAAGTAAAGGAGCCCGACCTTCACTAACAGCAGAATTTCACATATTAAGACTTTGCAATGAATCCACTGCTCATGTGCATGCACACCTGTTGGCGATGATCACTATGGATGATGGCTGAACTGCAATCTAGTACGCAGTTGATATTTGCAGTTCTACAACATTACATTGCTTTTAGCTTGTAAAACAAAAGCCAACATGAGATATTCTTTTACAGTGCTTATATATGCTTATACATTGTCCTTGACAAGAAGCCAAAAAGCTATGGGCATGTGTCATTAGAATAACAAGCAGTAAATAAGATTTAGAGCTGACAACTCTCAGAGTGAATTAGACTTGGCATCTGCTGGATAGAGGCAGTGTCCCGATTGCCTGGCTCAGTGTGTGCAACAACAGTGCATTGTGCATACCAGACTAAGAGCAAATCAAGTGATGGAGCAAAGATAAACAGGTGGAGACAAGATCGCCATTATCGAGCAGTGACGAAGGTTCGGGGCGTGCGTTAGAAGACGAGCATCGTGACGAGCACAAACGCTGCTATCAAATGTGTTAGCCTTTGTTCCAAAAGAGAAGCTGCCAAGGTCTGAATTCCTCATACCCCAACGACGCCTCGAAAGACAAGAGAAAGCCGCAGTGATTCATAGGTTTAAAGTTCTTCGGGATGTGACTCAAAAAGGGCTATTGTTTGACATTTATGTTCACCACAATGTGGCAGAGGAGGCTGACAAAAGCAAACGGCAAATGTCATGGCTACGGCTTGGTCATTAAGGCTAAAAATGCCAGCACTGCTTTCCTTTCAGAGCTGCGACACGGCGAAGCGAGGAACACAATGAGGCACAATGACATCGGGTTTGCCGATAATTCGCAAACTCAAAAAGATAGAGCGCTAAGCTAATCAAACCCGGGCCACACACAGACTTCAAAAAAGGTCCCTTTGCATTCAGTGGCATCTCACTGTTTTTTGTGTCGGACTGACGGTGTGGCAATGTGGAACCAGGCTGCAAGAATTAACAAGCTCTCACTGTGGGAGGGGCTCCAGGACCATTCGCTAAGGGGGAGTAACAAAGTCCGACTTCCTGCATGTGCTCCACTGTTGTCCAGACACGCTGGACACTCAGGGTCCCTCCCCCATTCAATCAAACATTAATGTCGTTACATTTAAAAGTCTGAATTGCTGTGTGGTGACAGCATGGCTATGAAGGCCTTCTGATCCACCCTTCTGTGTTAATATACAGCTTCCCACTCATTTGGAATAAGACTTAGACAGACATTGGAAGCTTTTTAACATTGCCAACTGAAGAAAGGCAAGGAAACTTTTTTTTTTTTTTTTTTTGCATTCCTCGAAATGAGGCATTGCTGTCTGGCACAAACTAACCAGGAAACAGTCATTGGCACCACTACCTCTTAATCCCCCCACTAACAAGACCTCTCTCACTCTTGTAACCCGGATACTGTGGTTGAGTTTTCCAGTGACTGAAATGTTGATCCGTGAAAAATATTATTTATTTTTATTTCAGAGCTTTTGCTTTGTTTTCCCCCTTTCTCTCCAGCAGTGAGACAACACTTTCTTAACCGAAAATACAGATGTGCTCAGTGCACTTTCTTTTTCTTTTCTTTTTTCTAAATATTGAATGCTAACGACATTTCCCAAACTGCTCATAAAATGTAATCTGTGTAGCATCAATGTCCATTGTGATTTCTCCCATCTTTCCAAATGTGTTAACCTGTTATCCTCAGACTGGGCTGACATGATTGATGGAACGTTTTATTTTTTTTTGCGTGTTGAGTCACTGGATCAATGAAGGAGAGGACACGCTCATAAAAAAACTTTACTAAAAGCAGACTGTAGAATGAGGCTTTTCTTTTGTCCCTCTCTGCTGTTTGCTCCCATCTATCACCGGATCTCTCAGGAGGGCCTGTTGAATGTGACAGAACATGAAAACTGAGACTGACAGTTTACTGGCAGCAAATTACAAGAAATGACATTTGGTCTGTAAAAGATATGGTCCAAGTAGATGAGGGAAGACAGCAAATCGACATGAGTGAGACTTTAAATGTTTTTTTCCCCTCCTTCATCTTTCTCAAACAACGGATTTCTTTCCGTTTAAAAACGACGGCAATAAAGTACGGCTGAAATGTTTCACTCTCATAAAAATGTTATTTATGCCATAACTCTCGTGAAGCTTGGGTGTTTCTATTATCATTCTCAAATGCTGAATTATACTATAATCACTGCCCACCTGGATGAAATCTGAGATGTGTAGGGGGCGGCAAGGCAGTTCCAGAACAAATCTGAAAATCCATCCAATACTGCAACAGAATAAAGCTAAAATCAAACTGAATCCGCTTGTCTTCTTCACATCTGGTACCTTGCCTGAATAGTGAATTTAATCACACATTTATATGAATGTACTGGTTCCACAAGCTCATTTTGTCCTGACCGGTGTGTTTGAAGTTACTGAAAGATACTTGATTGCAGTTTTGTGTCACTGTTGTAATAGGATGGTGGAGTTAATTTGCTATTTACTGCAAAACAAAGTGAACACTGACTTTCACAAGTCACTTCCCTGTTAACTATGAATGTCTACATTATCATCAGTTTAACGACTGATTCACCCAAGTTCAGTCAATGTTTCATCTGTTATTATGCTCTATAATCTTGAAAGACAATATGAAAATCCAACAGTTAGGTTTTGTGAAAACAGTAAAACTTTGTGTTTTGGGGGTTTGTTTACACAACAATAGTGCTCAGAATCACTGTATACTGAACTTTTTGAGAAGGGCTTCCAAGGTGAAACTTTCTGAATTGCTGCTAATGCCCATGTGCTAAATAGTTTTTCTCCACATGCGCAAGTCGATGGATAACAGCAATTTGGGCGTCCAGAGTCTCATGACTCCTAGTTTATGTTCTCCTGGGACTTGGTAGCCTTATACTGTAGATAAAACTCACCTTTGATATCAATCCACCTTAGTCATCTGTCCATCTGAATGTCTGTGTACTTGCCACTGGTAATGTGTATAGTATATTCTATATTGTTGTGCACATGTGTGCAGTTTCATTTCACAACAGCACCCACTTGTGGACCAACATAGAAACTACATCTTTTTCATTGTTTCTGCCATTTCTGTGTAAACGGACATTGTTTTTGAACACAAAAACAAGTGTTTGCACTTGAAACGTCACGCAAACGAGGTTTCAGAGGAAACGCCAACGGAATGACCAACATCAGACTCCTCCCAAAAAGGAAGTTACCCCTCATGAAACCTGCATATGATTGATGAGAGTGGTACTTCTAGTCGGAGGACTGAGACAGTAGAAGAGGTAGGCAAAATGTTTTGAGAGCAGGTCTTCACAGGAGCATTAGATTAATGTTACAACCACAGTTTTTCACTTTGCATCTTAACAGCTAAAGTCAGGTCATCAGTCAAAGGCCAAAACATTAGCCAGTTGTGTGTCTGCACGAGGTTTAATAACCTTCAGAATGATTTATCTTAAAATGACATCACAATGGATCAGGATCTGTCAGCAGATTAAATTGGCTACTTTTCTTGATTTCAGGGATACAGAGAGGCTGATCCTAAGCTGTCATTGTACTCACATGGCTTATTCATCTTTGTTCCTGATAGAATGTATAGGTCTTCCACTAGCACTTGCCACCCTACGCTATTTTGTGCAGTATCATTTGCCTCACGCCACGAAAGCCCTCTCTCCTGCAACTATGACAGCTCCTGGTTGCAGATTCTTCTTGGTCACTGAATTTAATGGATGCTTTTCAGACTCTTGTTGATGAACACCTGTAATTTCTGCTTCAATCCCATGGCCGGCCTCCAGGTTTACGCACCATACAAGAGCACCACTTTCACATTTGACCCAAGGATTCTCAAATTGGTCCAGGTTGTTAGTGCAGTGGACCGCCATACTGGCTTCACCATCGTGACTCTGTCACTACTGCTAGACAAATTAAATCTTATACAAAGCAGCAAGTTGTAAGTGCAAACCTTAAAGAAAATATGAGAGTATTTGATCTGCAAATTTGCCCAAACTACATCTATAATTTCCTAAAAGATCATATGATTCTTTTAAGTCATGCACTGAACAGTGCGTTGATTTTTCATAGTCAAAATATCAAAAGTGTACCCTGGCATTGTAAAATCAACTAGTGTAGTTGACTTCAGGTTATTCACTGTAAAAGATACCCCACCAAAACTAA
This sequence comes from Parablennius parvicornis, assembly GCA_900302745.1. Classification (NCBI taxonomy): domain Eukaryota; kingdom Metazoa; phylum Chordata; class Actinopteri; order Blenniiformes; family Blenniidae; genus Parablennius; species Parablennius parvicornis. The sequence goes on along the minus strand of OMNM01055407.1, from coordinate 2,475 downwards.
AATCCTGAGCATGGAATCAAAATTGCTGGGACCGGTTTTAAAAAATGAATAAAGAAACAAATTATATAACTGCTCTTCAAGCCAAATGTATGACTACTTTTCAGCTCAACAGTTTGAGGGCTTTAATGACCCAAATTACTCTTTGCATCTATTTGTATTTACTATAATTGCTATGTTACAACTCGCTTATCTCAGAGCCAAAGTTGCACAAGTAGGAGCTGGTATTTTACCTCTAGCTACTGAGGTTGGCATGAGCATAATAGTAGGTTTGAGCAGAATGATTTGGCAGAGGTGGAAATGATGGTAAGTCCCATTTTCTGTTTTGTGTTGTACAAGTTATGATGACTTAAGCATGACTGGATTAACCCAGTAGGCTCCCCGAGGCAGAAACGAGCTGCTACTGAGCAACGTTCCTCTCCCATACACAGGCCAATACTCACTGTGTAATAATGTCATAAAGCATGGAGTTATACAGTGTGTAAACATCGTGTGAGCTGAAGTAATGAAGGCACAGCTGTGCTTTGCCAGCTTGGTGGGATGACAGCATCACATTTTCACAGATGATATATGTCTTTAGGCTAGCTGTATGCTTTGAACGTAATGTTGGGATCTTTATTGTGACAGTTATTGTGTTTCAGGCCCTGATTATTCAAGTCCAAACAGAAATAAAAACATAATTGGAAAAACAGTGTATGGGATATACAGTATGGTTCGTACCACATGTTGTTTCAAGTGTATGCAAATGTCAATATGCTGTACACACCCATATGACAGAGTGAAGAACTATTGTCACCGTTTTGTTTGACATCTTCAGCACAAGCTGATCTTATTCAAAGTACAAAGACAAAACCGAACTGAACCAAGATACAACAAATTATTGTGTTTTCTTATACTGACCATTATAATCTCAGGATCCATTTACACTTGGCATTAACGTGTTCCTGGTGATTTGCCGATTACATTTGGCGAGCCCAAAAGACAAGTGTGAACAGGCACTGAAGCGTTATCTCTCAAGCTAATTCCCGGGGAGGTCCCGGCATCCTGAATGTGCTCTTGGGCAGTGTCATAGCAGCAAAATAAGTCATACACGTCAGTCATCAGTGCTTTCATTTAAGACATTTCAAGAAGCCTGAAAAACATCTTCTGTTCTTAGCCAGCCGAGTTAAAACCAAACCTACTCTTTGTCTTGGGACAGAATAACTGCACACTGGGCCTTTTGACCTTTGAGTAGAAGAGGCATCATGGTCGTAATACAATCAAAACTCAAGTGGTAAGAACAAAATTACAGAATCCGCAGAGAAACTACAGAATGGCCATTTACAAGAGAAAAGCAACTTATAGAGTGTAAAGGGTGAGAATGAGAAACAGAATCTATGGTATGAGTGAAATTGTTGGTGGTGGAATGGACACTGAGATCGCACCGAAGAGACCTCTTTGGTGAGGTAAAAGAAATCATAGAATTTTTAATAGTTCCAAGAAGTTAGATGAAGTTACCCAAGGTGTCCTGTCGTAGCTCATTTTAGATGTTTCTTAGTTCTATTCTTGAATTTAATGAACGTAGCATCGTCAAGCTCACTCCCGTCAGGGAGACAACAAAATCTTGCAGGGAAATGCAGGACATGAAGAGATCAGAAAATAGTGTTTAAGCATCAGAATTATCTTCATTTCAAAGATTGTTTTTTAAAAGTTGCATTTTCCCAGTGTGCACAAAGATGGAGCAAGAGTATTGTCAAAAAGTTCCACCTCGTGAGCTGTTTTCAAAAAGTTGCATTTTCATTGAGTCTGAGCATCATTGTGTAAACGGACACTCAAAACATAATGAAAATCCTTTTATATGTGTTTTATAAAGATTCTTGGTGTTTCCCAAGTATTTTTGGAGAATCAGAGATTGCAGCTGATTTTCTTACAGGCAACCTGAGAAGGCTCCTGGTATCAGCTGGTGAATCGCTGGTAAAGAAGATGGATAGACTGGCATGTGCCTTATCATTAAAATAGTTAACTTGTCTGGAAACGTGCATATTTGTAATGCAAGTAGCATTAAAAATACTACATATAAAACAATATAATCCATTTTTTTACCGTCATATTAATGCAGCTCCACATTTTCATCAATGTAAATTATACGAATCATTATTCATCCAGAGATTTGTACAGTAATTGCAAAGTAAATAAATGTTTGATATTTACAGCATTTCTGCTTGTTGTGTCAAACATGCAGTAAAGCCTGTTCATTATCCTGCTCTGATTTTAAAAAGACCACCTGGTGTATGTATTAAAGTTCTGCACATTGATCTGACTTGCTCATATTGTTCACATTAGGGAGACAGAGTGTGTGTGTGTGTGTGTGTGTGAGAGAGAGAGAGGGGCATTATTTCCATCTTGTCCTTTCAGCCCGTTTCTATCTCCCTCGCACATTCGCATACTTGTCTTGTTCCACAGTAAATGTGTCAGTCATGGGTCTCATTGCTGGAACAG
>OMNM01055399.1:0-15743 GCA_900302745.1 Parablennius parvicornis | reverse complement strand
TCACTCACTCACTCACTCACTCACTCACTCACTCACTCACTCACTCACTCACTCACTCACTCACTCACTCTCACTCTCACTTTCACTCTGGGTCTCGGTCTCGGTCTCTGCCGGCTTGTCAAAGAGAGAACGTTTGATCCTGTATCCCACCTCACTGCTTCACTCACTTCTTCCCATTCATACTTTCTCCATTAAGCTCTTTCTTTCTCTTGTTCTCTCTCCATCTCGATCTGTCAACTTTAGTTTCATTCTCTCTGTTTTAAATTCAGTTTGCTCTGTGAAGCATGAAAAATGATAATAATGCTGCCAAAGCCTTGGGTTGAAAGATTTGTATTTTCCCATTAGATTCTTGTTCCTGCCCTCTTGTGTATATGAATGCATGGGTGTGTTTTCCTGTGTTCGTCTGAATGGCTCTTTTTCCTCTCAGTTGATCAGGTTTGATCTCTGGTCTACAAAAGACTTCTCTCTATAAGGAATAGAAACAACACAGAGCAGAATTATCAAGCGTATGATCCTGTGAAAACCATCATGCTGTAATTTTGTATATATCTGATAATTTGTCCAGAATTTGATGTACTGCTGAGGCTCTGTTTTGCACTTTTGAGCCAAAAACTACAGAGACCCAGAGGACACAAGAAAAAAAAAAAGGACTGTAAAACACTGAAAAATACCTTCTTTTTTTTTTTGTTTCCCCAAACACTTCTATTAAACAAACTATAGTTTCACCTTGTGATTTTGATAGAGGAAAAGAAAACTGATTCATTTGAAGTATTAGTCATTCTGAAGAAAACACTGAAATCAACTTTATTGATTATTGAAAGACGATAAAAGGTGTAATAAGGTGATTTTTTTTAAGGTAAACGAGAAGTATAATAATCTTAAAATACACATATTTTGGAGTACTCTCACTATTTCTCCTTGTTTTTTGCATAGCAGCACTAGTTGGAGAATACATGCAATTTCTTTTGTAATATTTAACAAACTCAAACTAACAAATCAAAATTTAATATTCAACGCATTCAACAATTATAATCAGCATCTTGTCATTTTTGATAATGCCTCCGAGAGTAAAATACAGTAAAATGTCAAAAACACCTTCCATTTGAAACATTTTGTAGCCTACATACATGAAATTTCACTGTCAAGTGTGGTTTTGATGACAATGTATGTCTTTAGCTATAATGTAGTTTTCACTGTATCACCACTGTCATCACAACTCAGCTCAGTTTTCAGTGTTATTTACTAAAATATGCCTCATCCTCTCACACAATCACTACAGTTTATTCCAGAATGATGTCTTCGTGAGTTTTTAGACTGTAGGTTTTTACACTTTTTGCACACTGGACCCTCTTGCAGGCCAGTTTTTAGCCAACACGTGCATGTTTAACAACCCTGCTCTAGGTACAATGATGCCTAATAAATTCAAAAGATTGTAATTTAATCAGTTCCAAAAATATATTTCAGTTTGAATCCTCTGGCACACCAAATTTCCCATCACAATGCAGCTAGTCGGAAAAAAAAGACAATTTCAGATTAATTTGAGTGTTCAGGTTCATATTCAAATGCGAAATAATTCAAAGTGGATGAATAATTGAATTGTTTGTATTTGCTGTTTTCCTTCCACTGATTGAATTCTTTAGGAGAATCAACAGCAGTTCAATTATCTGTTACTGTCGTTCTGTATTCAGCTCAATTAATTCTGCTTTATTGGCATGAATGTTGAATGAACCAAATTCTCAAGGCCATCACATATATCTGAATACAAATTTATCCATATAAATAACAGACATGAGAGCACTTGTTCCACTGAGTGCAGGGAGTGTCTGTGTCAAGTGATGTAAAAACAATGTTAATAAAAGTTGTGCTTGATTTCCTCTCTCTCTATCCAGGCTGCAGTGGAGCATTAGCCAAGCAGTGCACGTCGGCTTACCCAGAATGCACTGTGACAATCTTTGACCTCCCCAAGGTGGTGCGTATGTCGAAGGAGCACTTTGTCAGCAAGGATGACCAGAGGATCAGCTTTAGTGAAGGTAACATCATTACATTAGGTGGAGAAATTGTTCGTCAATCTATAACAGTGTGAACTCAGTTTAAGTGCACTACAGTTTATGTTCTTGTTTTCATTGCCATTAAAAAAACTAACAGGAATGCAAGAAACTATGTCAAAACAAACATGCAATGAAAAACGCATCTATTAGTTCCCTCACCTGTACTGGTTGATGCAATTTGTATGCAGGTACATTAACTGAACCACTTACTCATATGAAGGTGAACTGCTGTTCCGACTTGAATCCAAGCTACTACTTTTTGTTTGGAGCTGAATGTTCTCACTGTGTATGCATAGGTTTTCCTGCTTCAGCAGTCCAAAAACATTATATTTAGCCTATATGAGCCGGTTTGTGCTCTAACTTGTGCTCACCCCACATGTACTTTTCTGTTTAAGAAACACCTGTCACAACATTACAGCTAGGTGTAACAGAATCCTCTTTTTTGTGGACTTGAATCCTCAAATAAACTGGGAGGATTTGGTTATTTAAAAAAAACAGATAAAATACATTTATTTATATCTAATATCAATGTGTTTCCCTGTTCTGGTTTTACTTCTATCAGGCTGCCATTGATTCACAAGGTGAGGCTCCCAATGTTGTCTGACAGCTTTAATCTGGCTTTGTGTCTGAATTCATCAATTTTTCCCTTTTCCATGATACACTGTCAAAACCTGTCACATTAACAGACCAGTATTGACCAATTGATTGACATTCCAACTCGACTCATGTTCGATTTGCATGTCACATTTTGATATTTCTGTTGGCTGACATTCCTCAGGGAGTTGTGCCATACAATTAAAACTATATGGAGTTTCATTAAAACCCTTAAGACCCCATGAAAAGCAGTAACTAATTGATCCTTATTCATAAAGTAACAGGAAACCCAAGATTTTCCAAATAAAACTGTTCTATTTAATGTATTGGACTTAAAACATCTGTATGTTTACATCAGATATATGTGTTGGATAGTAATCAGAAAGACTTAAAACCAAGGTACAGTGATATTTATTTGCTTCATGAAGATAGAGTATGCAAAGTTTTATATATCTCAATGCCACCGTAACTGCGCAAAAACACACAATGTCAGTTTCTTTGTCTGATTTCAAATCCAAATGTATAATTTTGTAATGTGAAATACATTTTGTGATGTTTAAGACAAATATAACATTGTCTTATTATTGAAAATCATCGTAGCATTGCTATGTGTAGTCTATGTGTTTTTTTTCTAGGTAGTTTTCACTTCCTTCTATTACCATGTGTAATGTTTGAAAAAATGACACATAAATACATATGGCCTGAAAACAAAAGCAAACTAAGAAACTGTTGTCAACCGCAAGTCTCTTTTACACCCACAGAGTTGCTGCTACTGGACTGAAAGTATTGTGTACAAAACTGTCAATTTATACCTCAAGCTTTCTTTGTTGTGTTGCGTCTCCAGCACAGCATCTAATGTGGAAAAAAAGTTCACAGCATCTGGCAATCTTGAAAACGCAGAGCCAAAATCAATTGCTGCCACTCCTGCTGTTTCCAGAGCTACGATGGTTTTGAACACAACGGGAGCTGTAATGTGACATTTGTGCAGGCGTCTCTCTGCTTTTCTGCTTTATATATACGTACACACACGGAAATGATCATAACGGACAGTAAGGACAGGAAACTGAGTGGAGGACAAGCCCACACTCATTTCATTTCGTCATGAGGGTTTGTTGACAAAGTGTCTCTGACGGCAGTTAATCATAATGTAGCAACTGGATATCAGCATCTTGAACCCCCCCTAAAAAAACATATTTCCTCCTTTGGCACTGGATGTGTGACAGCGACTAGAAATATGCTGCAATCAGTAGTTAGGTCACATGCATTTGACATCTTTTGATTACAAGAGACATCATCCTTTTATCGTAATTATGTATGAGAATGTAAACCACTAATAGAGTCATGTCGTATTACTTGAAGGCCCATCTACAGAATAATAATTACATGAAATAATTAAATCAAATGAGTAGAAGACTGCAAAGTAACCCAGTCAGCTCATCTCCGGTCCTATTTTACACTCACACAACATGCCAAGTCATCAACATCCTGATCATCTTTCTGGTGTACGAATATACATAAAAAGTTTTTCTTAAAAATACTTAATTGTATCCAGAATCCTAAAATGATCAAATTCACCCAGAGTACATTAACATTTTTAATGTCTCTAAATATGTTCAACATGAGAAAATCACATTCATTAAAAAAAACAAAAAAGAATTCATTTCTAAAATTAGGTTATATTGTACCGAATTTCAGTGTTGTTAAAACATTAATATATCATTAATATATCCATGCTTCAGTCAGATCTGTGTCAGTATACTACCAGTGTAAACTCTAACAAATGTCAGCAAGCTACAATGATAATATACAAAACGCATTGTACTTTTGAAAGCCTGAAATCTAATTTATAACTTCAATGAAGTAACTTACATATGTTTAAACTAGCAAGATGCACCGACATTTTCAATACTATTATCCTGACAACAACAACAAAACAGTCAATTACACTGGACAGTTTCCATGCTCAGTCAAGTGTACTTTACAGTGGCTAAGGTGTAAGCAATAATACAAACATGAAAAAAAAGGAGATGAGACAGGCTTTCGTTAACCAAAGATTTTAAGGGGCTTTACCCTCACACTATTGACATCCCAGTTAAATTATTCATAGTCATTCAAATTGATATAGTTTTAACATTTTAATTATGATTTAGTGGCCTCTGCTTGAAATAAAAAAACACAAAACTTTAGATATCATGAAATATGAAATTATATTTTGAGGTACTGTTGTTTTTGAATGTCATAAATTTGGAGCTAAAATGGCCTGAAATCTTTCAGTTCAAATGGACTAAATCTAGTATATTCAAGTTTCACAATGTGAATTCTACCCATCCATCTTTCCCTTCAGTGTCTCAATTTGCCTACAATGCATCTTTATGAACTGTGGACACTGGAGTACCAAAATAACCCCCTCCCGAATGCACAGGAAAAACATGCAAACTCCATGCAGACTCCCTAATCCAAACATTCAACTATACAATACAACTGGAGTCATGTTGCCAGTTGAGTTTGCCGATCAGAACACAGGTGCATCCTGTGACTTGACTGTGTTTTATATCTTTTTAGGGGACTTCTTCAAAGACCGTCTGCCAGAAGCTGACCTCTATATTCTTGCCAGAATCCTCCATGACTGGACCGACGAACGCTGCATAGAGCTACTGTGCAGAATATATAAAGCCTGCAAACCAGGTCTGAGTGTGCATGTGCGCATGTGTGTGTGTGTGCGTGTGTGTGTGTGTGCGTGTGTGTGCGTGTGTGTGTGTGTGTCTGAGTATAAAAGGGATGAGTACGTTTTTTTCCTTCTGCTTGAAATGAGATGGCAGATTGTATCCCACAATGCAGCTGATCCCAGAAAAATCTGTCCTTCTGACTTTGATCAAAGTCAGAAGCAGACACAGAAAAGCAGCAGACACTATCAGAGAACAGATAGTCCTCAGAGAATAAGAGAAGAGAAGGGGAAACAAAGAGATTAGAAAGAAAGTAGGGAAGCCTAGTTTTACTGGACAGTGAATACAGCCTCCAGTGGCACAAAGTCGTTTTTCAGAATGGACTTTTTTTTCCCACAGCAGATATTGGACATGTTATTGAAGAAAAGGCACAAAATAAACCACTTCTATTCAAAAATGGGCCTGAAATTCAACATAGCAATCAATGGTGGGTAGTAAAGATGGTGTGTCACCATGGTGAACTGGTCAGTCATGAATGTTCCCATTACTGAAGAAAACCATTGATAAAAATGTGTTTTTCCAGTTGAATAGTCATGTTTTATTTCTATTTTTACGAAACAGTCAGCATGTTTAATACTTCACGAACCAGCCAGTTTGACAGACTTATCTGTTTCATCTGACAATTTATTTGATGATTTGATACAGAGCCAATTCATAACTTGAAATTGGCTGACATGTAACTCCATTTAATTTGACATCTTTTAAATGAAGAATGCTACTTGACACATATGATTAGGACCAATGTACCATGGCTCTGATGTTAAGTATTCCCACCTCTACTGAATAATGTTTAATGTGGCGGTATAACATTTCCTCTCATCAAAAATTACTGCTTCAACAGCTGACTAGAAAAAACCACTTCAAACTCCAACACAGGGTTTTAACATTCAATTATTCCTTAAAGTGAGAGTAAAAAACTTTAAAAGCTAATCTTTTGCTCCTGGCTGTAGGTGGTGCTGTTTTGCTGGTGGAGGCACTGCTTCATCAGGATGGTTCTGGCCCACTGACAGCGCAGCTGTACTCTCTGAACATGCTGGTGCAGACAGAGGGCAGAGAGAGGACAGATGCTCAGTACGCCGCCCTGCTGGCTGCTGCTGGATTCACCAACATCCGGCACAGTCTCACTGGTAAGATCTACGACGCTGTGCTGGGACACAAAGAGGCATAAAGACAAGAAGAAATACACAGTTCCAGAATTGAAGTATCAAATGAAACAATGTTTTGTTTTGTTTACTATTGACATTTTTTTCTTCTTATATGATCTTGGTTTTCCCTGAAAATAAAACAAAATCTTCAGAAGGACAACATCTGCTTTCACCCTGAATTTGATTACTTTTAAAATGTATTGAAAAACAACTCTGATTCATTTAGCTGGATCTTTTACATTTGATACGATAACAATCAAGTACACCAATCAGCCATAACATTAGAAATTCACATGTCACTGAGTGGGATAGAGTGTATAACAAATAAATGAATATGTTGTCCTCAAAGTAAAAAAAAAAAAAGGACAAGCATTAAGATTTAAGTGACAATGAGAAAGGATTATTCAGCAGCTGTCAATAGTGGGAAAAGGAAGGAAATACAGTGATTGCAAAAACGGTCATTATGCAAGGAGTCTCACTGAGCCCTACATCAGAACTTAAAGGACTTACAGGAGCGGTAGCTACCATGTTGGTGTTGTGTACCTCAGCACACCTTCAGAGCTCTGATACAGATCATGCTGCAATGGGGGCATTGCTATTTTGTTTGCAAAAAGTGGACCTGAGCAATTCTAACTAGGTCATTGTAATATTGTGGTGGATTGGTACTATTAGCAAAGTTGGACCTCAGATGTTAGATTGTAATGTGCCACTGAATGTAACAGAACAAACCTTTGTTCTCTGCTTGGTTATAATAAACAAAGAGCAAGAAACAGTTCCAGAAATAAAACCAAACAGCAGTTCTTGTCCGCTGTTGTGCATCCAATTGTATTCCAGTCATTAAGTGGCACAATTACGGGACAACCGTGAAATTGTAGTGATGGAGGAGAATGATTTCCTGTTCTAAAAAAGCAGCACCCGCAAGCCTTCATTCTGAAACCTTCCTGCACAGGCCACACTGCCGTCGCACACGCTCAGATTGATGTGTAAATGTTGGACTCTGCATGCCTCCTGTCATCAGTCACACTGCTGACACAGAAACATTACAGTCTTAGTTTGACAGTAACGATATCTTATCATGCTTATTTTTCTTCCAAATCTCGCTGGCCTACCTGTTAATCTGATGTCGGGTGTTGTGGATGGTTGAGGACCGATCAGTCAGGGTGAATCCTTGCCTGTTACAGCAACCGTGAATAAATGTGGCTGTTGAAGAGTTTAATCTTAAAAAGAAGCAAGCGTGAGGTCTTATGACCTGGTGGGAAATTTAATCTGTGATGTGTTTTAGGTGTAATGTATGTTTCCCTTTTGATTAAACAGAGATCTTAAAGATACACAAAACTGATGTCCAAAGCAAGAATGTCTTAATCTGCAGAATCAATACACCATAAGGAAACCCCTGACCATGATCCTGCTTAAATAGCACCATTCACACAGTACTACATCAATCAAAGTCTCCTAATACTGTTTTTGTTAGCCATCAGAGAAGCTGGCATCACATTGTCATGCTTTGTTTTTCATGGTTATGTAAAATAAAGATGAATAATATGCATTTTATAGAGAAATGTTAACAACAGAACACTCTGTAATGATAAAACAATGATTTTATTTTCTGTCGTCTAAATAAGACCTTGAAAATACAATAAACTAGTAAATCTGGAGGATGGAACGCTTTAGTTACATATCCTTCCAGGGCATTATAACATTTTATCTCATGTGTTTTGTTGAAAAACTCTAAAAGATAAATCACTAAAAGAAAACAATGGTCAGGATGTTGTGCCATTTATGTCTATGTGTGCTGCTGTAGGAAAGGATACAGAAGCTGATCAAATTGCCCCAGCCTGCCCAGTCTTAATATCCAGCCTCAAGTTTCATTTCATCATTCCAAGAAGAGAAACGCCAGGAGGAATATTAAAACAACAGAGGCTTGAGGTCTTGGAAATGACTAACTTTGACAATAAATGGACACTGGCTCACTACTGCAATCTAATACACAAAACTGGAATGAGGTGAAATTTATAACATTTAAAGGTGGTAACATTTACTGGCTCATTCATCATAGCATGAGCATTTAACAAAATGTGAAATGCTTTTGTGCCAAAATTGTTTCTTGATTACAGTCTATGCTCCTTGCGCCTACATCATTAATCCTTACAGTTATCCTCTGACTATTAAATTGCAGATGGTGTTTACTATGTAGCAGGAGTAAAATGTATATGTTAAGAATAATTTTGCATCTCAGCCTGCCCCATATTTGAACCATCAAGTACAACTAAGCAGCGACCTATCTGATTCTGTTGTGAAAAATTTGCATGCATTGCAAAGGTCAGCCTGCATTAGACACTGTGCAGTGTGAGCTCACAGGCTAAGATGAGTTATATTATATATCTTCTGTCATCGTTCAATCCTCTCTCTTCCTCCTGCTCTTAACAGCCTAATAAAGCTGTCTTTGTACTGGTCTGTGTAATGATGGACATCGTTCAATAAATCTCCTACACAATGACCAGATCCATGTTTAATTTCCGTAGCGAGTATCCAGTGGTTGTATTCAATATGTAGATATCAGGATTTTATTAGAAAGTCAGCCTGAATCCATGCTCCATCTCTGGTGTGACGCAGGTTGCTTGAAAATATAATTGAGCGATGCTGGTCGATGCCTGAAAAACTGTGAATCTGACAGATAAATCAGATTCCACACACGTATTTGTGAATATAATTCATATTCACCTGCATTAATACCTGTCATTTATTTTAGCATATAAATGGCTTCGCTAAAAGAAAATTTCATACAATATTAGACATCTTCAGTGGGGAGAAAAATATGAATGAATATTGCTTGAAGCTTGCTCTGTTTTCAGATGATTGCCACAGTTCACTTTTCTCTAACTTTCTACAAAAGCCACTCATCCTTCCTGCCCTCCGTATCCTCATCTCTCCTTCCCCTTTCTCCCAGTAATTGTGAATTAATCAGACTTCAAAGTACAACAAATTAGAATTGATGTCAAATCCTTGTGGACAGCTTTACAGAGAGCCGGCCTAATGAAGGGAAATGAAGTGCTGAGGCTGAAGACAGCTTGACCTGTGCAGAGACTGTGGCAGCACCCAGTGACGCATTCAGCATTACATGGTGCTCAACTAGTACAGGGTACCCCTCCATGTGGTGCTCATTTATTATACCTAAAAAGATTTTTTTTTTTCATGCTAATGTTAATTTTTTGTCAGACCATCGACCTGGAAGGAGGAATCCGCAGAATGTCATGTCAACTGACATGAGAGGTTTACAATAACATCACAACATTTCGTGTTGAAGAAACCAGGAGCATAATGTGTGCCTTGAAATCAGATTTTCTTTTTACTAAAAAATCCGTCCATCTGTCCGTCTGTTCATGGACTCTGGGCAGGTCAACAGTCAATCAAAGGATAAACAGAGATACACATACACACTTACAGGCAATTAAGAAAGACCACCTCAAATTCATGTTTCATCAACATAAATGGAAACCAGAATTCTGGAGTGAAGCCTTTTGAAGAAGAAAAACATGCAAACCCAGAAAGGCCACCTTCTGCACTTGAACCAATAAACTCACTAACAACCGTTTGCTCAAACAAGAAAATCTCAGGGGAAATTTGCTTTAATCACAATGATTCTGATTCTTTTTCACCGATGTGTATAATTTCTATGTTGGGTGAACCTTTGACTGCCCAGGGTAAGAAGCTACTTATTAGTCTTGTTGTTCTGGGTTTGAGAGAAGGGTATCAATTACTAGCAGGGAAGAAGGGGAATAGGGCATGTGCAGTGTGGGAACAGTACAGATAATTCTAGTCTTTTTGTGAAGTTGGCTGGTGGGAGTTGTGTGGTCCACATTACTTTCTCTGCGGTCCTCCTCTTCTCCTTACTGTCCTTCATAGATAAGGAGGGAGAGGAGGAGAGGGCTGAGGACATAATCCTGTGGTGTTCCGGTGTTCTAGATAAATGTGTAGGAAAGCCATTTGCTTATCCTGAGATGCTGAAGTTTGTTTCTGATCAAGGCCATTATCCATGAGTACAGTGAACTGTTTAAACGTATGTTGCTCGTATGCTTGCTTGGTGTGCAAACTGATGTTGGTCGACAGTAGTGTCAAATTTGATAAGGGTAAAATGTATCCCTCCAAGCATTTACAGCAGATCATTGCTTGCTACTGCACCAATAAGAGTGAATATATTACTGCTGTGATGGTCAAACCAAGCAAATTACTTTTTTAAGTGTGGGAGGGTGATGTCTCAGGCAATCCAAAAATGTAAATGTGTGTCTGTCCAGGTCTGTCTCCTCTGGATACCTCAGTTTATCCTTGGCGTAGTGTAGTTTATGTTTGTCTGCAGGTCAGAGGAGAGGGAAATAAATGTTGGCTTTAAAAGCATTGGGGACGTTCAAGAAAACCTGGTCAAATTTGTCTCTCTGGTGAGAGGGTGCACACATTTGTGAAATTTGAGCAAGAAAGACTTAAGTTCTGAGTGATTGAAAAGGTGAATGAATTTCACTTATATAGCACTCTTCCACTAAGCCATGAAAATTACACTGTCTGCCTGTACAGCTAAGTGCTGGTTGATGGAGTGAAGTCGTGTCTCCATGGACAATTTACCATTAACCTGTGGATGTACATAGGCAGCAGTTATTATCATCATTGTAAACCTCTGCTTTGCTGCTAGATGCACTCTCCCAGACTGTATGAATTATTCTAAGGAAGTCCATTTTGTTGTTTAGTGTTAGTTTAGTTATGTTTGATAAGACTTTTGACCAGGTGAGGCAGAGGCTGAGGACAAATGTACTATATCTACATATACTTGTGTGTTTACTTTATAGATTTACATATTCTACACAGCACAAACATATATATTAGTTTTATTACAAAGACAGTTGATTCGTTGATTTGAGTTTTTTTCTTACTGGCACACACACAAACAAAGAATTTTGAAATGAAAGGCCACATGTTTGATGAACATATTCCCTCATGATGATTTTGTTTTATTTATCTGCCATGTTTGGTTACTTTCACAGTATGCAGTATTTCCGAGGTGAAACTAATCAGTGTTGACCTAGAGCACCACAAAGTCATAATTAATCAACACACCCCGTCAGCATTGCCCAAAAGGAAGAAAAAACATAAAATGATAATTCTCCCTAATAATTATCGTTAAATGTAGAGAAAAAAAAAAAGGAGACGACGATATGGTAAAGGCTGAATATAAATAGTAGTCTACAAGGTGTGCTTTGGTTTGACTAATTTTCACAAGGTGATGTTGCGACTACATCTTTCTGGAATATATAGAATGCGCACAACATATGTCTTGTGAGAGTAGTGGGTATTCAGAGTTACACTCTACAAAGTGAAAATGTAGTGTTAAGCTGCAGGGCATGTTAAAATGTTTAAAACTCTCGATTACCTTGTGCTAAGATATATAGCAGTTATAGCTGCAAAGTCATACATATGTTTTAAAAAAAAAAAAAAGTATTTTCACTCATTTTGCCTGAGTCTTCCAGGTTGGACTGTTCTTGAAATAAACACAATTTTCAACCATAATAATGGGCTTTATGTTCATTACTTGAGGGAGCTACAAGTTAATAACATGAACTGTCGTTTGTCGCAAACTCATAACTTGGCTGCATGTTTGACACATAACAAAACAGAAAATTAACAAACAGAAGGACAAAAGCAGAAAAGCTCACATATGACCTTTAGGTGTAGACTTTATTTATATGCTCTAACAAAGTGGCCCAAGGTGACCTGAGCCAGCTCAGATGAGAGGCAGGAAATTAAAAAAGCACAAGATTTGGTTACTGTACAGTGTTTTCTATTTCTTACAGTAGATGAACACTAAAGTATCAGGAAATTTAAACAGTGTTTATAAATTTTACATTCATCATATACTGTACACGTTTTGATGTGTATCTTATAAGGTCAAAGAAGTTTTTAATTTTGCCACTTAAAGCTGTGATACAACTTCAGGTGATCAAAGTTCCCTTCTTCCTGGACAATGCCATGGTAATTGGGGATGTGTCACATGATCCCCATGAGGCTCTCTTGCTCTACTATTCTCACAAAACAAAATAGATCATATAATATTCAACAAATACCATACACATCGGACCAATGCTACCTCTAATCTTGTGGAGTTTAAAACTTTTCTAATAATTTATAAAGCAAAGAATAACTTATTACCAGGTAATATTCAAAGATTGTTGTGCAACAGAGAAAATGGTTATAATTTAAGAGGAGAGTTACAGTTTGAAACTCATAAAATCCACACCACCCTTAAATGTTTTTGTGTCACAAACCGTGGCATAAAATCATGGAATAAACTGCGTGGAGACCAAACGATTGTCAAATGTGTGGCAATTCAAAAAGAGATATAAAGAGTTGATCCTGGCGAGGTACAATGCTTGTTGATGACATGAGGATTGTCTGTTTATACAATAGTGCTGTTTGAGTGATAGATGTGTCTTCAGTGTTGATAGTATAATATATTGCAGGGTTTCATGCATGAAAGTGACAAAGACATATTGTTGTAAATTAAGAAAACGGAAATTATGTGAAGGGGTAGGATTGAATAAGCACGTCTTCTTCCTTGTCCTTTTCATGTATGTGAATGACATGGGCACATTTTTTTTTTTTTTACATGTTCGAAGTAAAAAATTTAATAAATAATCTCTCCTTCAAATGCCACAGTGCTGCCTTCCAGAGGAACTGAAGAAAAAAAACATTTACCTATTAAAACATACATTTTTTTCTTCAAGTTAAATTAGTATCTTCGTGAGACAAATTAATTCCGTCTCCTGTCTCTATTGCTCAGCAGAAAAAACCCACCAAAGATTGTCTTTTACTTAGAAGTGCAAAAAAAGAAAAAGAAGAAGTGAAATAGCTCCATTTGAAAAAAGTTTACCTTTTTTATCTGCACTTCAAAAGCTTATTCTTATCGGGTCTGATTTTATTGTGAGGAGATTAGTGATTAGATCAGGTAATAGGACTAAATAAAGCTTTGCATTGATTAAAATAAACCTCTTTCCAAGGGATTTGTCCAGTTTTAACTTAAATACTACTTTATCCCATGGAAAGTTTTTATTTTATTTTACTTTAAATATGTCTATTATGTAAGTCCAATCAAGGACCGTAACCTCATCAAGAAATCTCAGGGATGAAAATTGTTTTTGATATCAGGTACTTCTTGGGATCAATAATTTCAAAATAACTAAAGTGGCTTCTGTTGAGTTTTATACCTGCACCAGGGAAGCGTTTACTTTCACCAGCCTCATATTTTATGATAACTAAGGAATATATTAATAAAAAGCACAAAATGGAAACCTTCCTGATGTAATACAATTATGAAATATGGGACAAACATGTTCTCTGTGACCTTTGACCATCAACTGCACAACCTAACATTTTGTCGTACGTTTAGTTTTCTCTTGTGACTTTGTCTTGACACGTGTCGCTCAACAAACTGCTAGAGTCTAATAAAAAGAAAAGATGTGTGCATAGCAAGAGGCTAAAGGTAGCCCCATTTCTGACGACCACCATTCTGACAGAGCGATGGATGACAGCCATTCCTCTCACCATCACAGTAACGTTGACATTATAAGTTTGTTTAAAGGGGGGTTTAAAGTTTGATGTATTGTATTGCTTTTCTTTTTTCTTCTTTTAAAAAAATTACCTGTTATCAGCTTTATTTTGTATGAAAAGGAAAAGATGTAGATTGGATGTTTTGTTTAACAGTTGGACCTTCTTCAGCTCAATCAGAAGGCAGATTGAGATCACCTGCAAGCTGATCACAGAGATGTCTCTGATTGGCCAGGCAACAGGAGCGCGAGGGAATAAAAGGACCAAGAGAAACAGTTTGGCGGAGGCTTCGAGAACAGCCAGATGTCACATTATAAACTGTTACTGCTGATGAGTTCAGGCTTTCGCTCTTCCACTCTTGTATATCTGACATATGCGTGCGGCAATCAGCACATATCAAGTTGTTCTACCACCTGAAAAAAAAAAAGCTCCCTGATGTGATGGACGTTGTCCATAGAGTTGTAAAACTGTGTCTGGCAGGAAGCTCAGAAGCCTCATTCACCCTCTTTAGCGCTCCCTATGACACAGGGATGGAATTTGGGAGGCTGCCAGACACAATAGTTTCCTTCAGAGCAAGAGTCTATGCTTCTCTGAGGACTTGCCAAAGGAAGACAGTGGGAAAAGACAGGAAACGTTGGCTTCTGGTCAAAAAAAGCCAGGAAGGGGAGGATGCGTCAATTGAGCAGAAAGTCAACACTAAATCTCTGTGCCTGCTGACTTTACCAGCTTCGAGTTTTATTTCAAACCTATCGATGTATACAGACATACAATATCACTTTAAGAGGCATTTTCAATTCTCTCTCATTTTTTAAAATTCCTCTTCTATTATTGAGGATGAGAGTACATGCTAGCCTATAAATATTTTATCAAAACTTCTTTGAATGTCTGCCCTTTGTTCTGTGATGACCGACATAAAAAGGAATACATTCAGCAACACTCAGTTACAGTATAAGTTAGGGCATGCGTTATACTTGAACTTTCAACTGAGAGCTACTTAAACTTCCTCACTGCTTAAACTCTCATTTAACTTAGTTTTTTTGTTGTTTGTGTTCATTTGCTGTCATTGAAATGCTGGGGAGATGCAGAATGAACATAAAGCACCATTTCTATTCGTTAAACTTCAATCACGCTTTCTTCTTCTTTTTTTTTTTTTTTTACGACAATCTAACTTTGCTCCAGATGGTACAAACTGTAGGGCTCTGTAGGAAAAAAAAAGTGTATGACTTTCTCATGGCTCAGAAGGGGTAACAACTTTAAAAGAGTTAATGAAGATGTTTTCCCAACAAAATGTGATCTGCTTGGTCACCATGTATGTCAAGTTATTCTATATGGTGATTTACTCTTTACTGTGTCCAATGTGTATAAATACAATCCCCCCACCAAAAAAGGAAAATGACAAACCTTTTGGTTGTATGAATTCTCAATTACTATTCTATTATTACTAGGAGACTCTCCAGAGAGAGGATTGTTTTACCCTTCTGATGATGTGTTAGAATAGTAATCCTTTGGATGGTGGAATCTGTTTGTTTGCTTGAATCTGGTTGAATCAGCATGAATCTATTCAAAAGCAGAACAATATCTCATCTTATATAAAGATAGATAGTAGACGATTCAGAAATATTTCATACTTGGAATAGCAAAAATAG
>OMNM01055392.1:0-13293 GCA_900302745.1 Parablennius parvicornis | reverse complement strand
ATTGAACATGGTGATAGCAGCAGAACGATGGCAACAATTTGTAGCTCTGGCAACCAATTCAAGTGTGAATCACTGAGAAAGCATGGTGGCTCTCCAGATAGAATGTGGGACTTCACCGGCATTAGAAATGATAATTTAAGAAAGACATCCAATCTGCCACTCGCTCTTGGGTAAATGTTCACCAAAATGCAATATGTCTTCGAAATAGAACATTTACAGAGGCTGGCTTATTTTCATTCCTCCACATATCTATGCTATTCATGCCATTTTAACCTTCTGTCTCTTTTGAAATGTATTCATATAAAGGCAAATTTACTCCGAGGTCTGTGACCGCAGCAATATTGCACACGTCATCACCTCATCTCGTTCTCTGGACTGGAATTTAATTGAACTGGAATTCAGTCTTGAGCCATATAAGAAGACCTTGTGGGATGTAGAGATTGGGGAAAAAAAGGCATTATTTTTGATCTGTATTGAATATCACTGCTGTTTGATCCTCGGAATGTACCCACAATAGACATAAAAAGGATTCGAGGATGAAGGACATGAAAGGCTACCTTTCTGAGCGGCTTACATTGCATCACATTGGGTAAGATGAAAAACAGACAGAGAGAAAGAGAGCATGGTATGAGCAAAAAAAAAAACAAAACAAAAAAACCTTACACTCTGGTTTGTGTTTGTTTTCAAGGTAAGTTTTCTTCTTTTTTTTTTTATCTGAGAAGCAGCTTGGATATTTTTTTTTTTTGTGTAGATATTCAGCTGTTAAATGTGGGTGTAACACTGGTTGTTTGTTGTTTCAATGAATTCTGAGAGCTTCCGGGGTGAAGACTGACAGAACCAGCGAGACTCCTTATTTTTCATTATGCTCTGCTGCAATCAGCCAATGTCTGAGTCAGGACACCTAAACAGCATGCTAATGCAGTAATTATAACATCAGGCAACAGGAGGCTGCGAGATGCTGTAAGGCACTGCAATTAAAGGCCAAAGTTTGTTGTTTACAAGAATATAAAGATCTTTGAACCATTAAAAAATAACTAGATAAAGAAGACATGAGTCACTGGCCACATTGACTATTATCCCTGTTAAACATAAGCCAAGAGGAAAGATAAGATTACCATGCTATCTACAGATTGTTGTGACACTGGGATTCAAAGTTAAAAAAAAAAAAAAAAAAATTCCACCGACCTGTGCTTGTCTGCCAAAACAGGGGCGCTGAAGCGAACAATGCGTGTGCAATCTGTCTGCCAGTCAGTCACATTCAGTAAAACGCGAGTCCTCTCGCTCCCTACGGAGCCCTGTCAGTCACCCACACAACAGTTTGGTCTTTTACAGGAGAACTTTGATCCAGAGGTCCTCTTCAATCTGTTCCTGCCACCCATCATCTTCTATGGAGCTTACACCCTCAATCAGGTGAGACTGCTGTCCTGACATGGCTCCCAGAGGTGGGGAAAAAAAAAAAAAAAGATAATGTCAAAGGACTACTGCTTATTTATGTGGTCGCCATCATTTCTAAACACAAAATGCCCCTGTATGACATTTTACCCACCATGTCATGAAACTTTTGACCTTTTATTCGTGTTTGCTTCTTATTGAATTTTCATTTTTATTCCAGAAACGATTCTTTGAGAATATGGGCTCTGTTCTCACCTATGCTTTCTTGGGTACAATAATCAGCTGTGCAATCATAGGGTAAGTATTCTTTCTTTGTCCGTGCAATTAGACAGAGAAGAAATAAAATGCACAAAAGTAGTAGATTCAAAGATGTTGTTATTCTTCTTTATTTTAGATACGTTCACGATAAATCAGGAAAATGCAGAAATATATTCAACATATTTAGTTTAAAAAACTTGTTTTTATTTTACACAAAATAAATTATGAAGATAAATTAAAACAGTGAAATAAGCTGAAATGTGCTTTACCTGTAGGTTGTCTGAAAATACCAGGCTTCTGCCATAAAAATCTCTACTTGGAATTTGATAAATGTAATGATAATGATAAAACACCTTCAGAGTGCTCTAAATAATAAAAACTGAAAATACATGAAAAGAAAAAAGGGAGAATGAACACATTCGCCTCAAATAAAACTGTGAACAAATGGGTCTTTAAATGTCCAAAGATCACAATAATCATTAACGACAATATCTTTCTATTTAAAAAACAAAACAAAACAAAAATGATTACATGATATGATCTTTTATTATTATTATCCATTCATCTTTTCATGCATCTTGAATCTGTTTGGGGTCATCGGGGTGCTGGAGCCAATCCCTGCTAACTATGTGCAGGTCACCAGATCATCGCAGGGCAAACAACCTGCACACACCACAGGGTCATGAATTAACTTTAGATGCATGTTTTTGGACTCAGATGAAACCGGAGCACTCGGAAACCCACGCATGTCCAGTTGGAATATGCAAAGTCTATGAAGAAAGACCTGGCCTGAATCTGAACGCACAACCTTCCTGCAGTGAGACGGGAGTGCTCACCACTTTGCCGCCATGCAGCTGAAGCTTTAGCATTTTTATTGTTATTTTATACAGAAGAAAAATACACTTTGTGATATAGAGTCTAGGTTGTATTGCCATCGTTCTCGTTAATATTGGCATACAAAGTGTAACTACAAAATAGAAAATATTTTAATTGTCCCGGCGCTTTAATCTACAAAAGCAATGTGCTTCCAGAAAGCAGCTCATTAAGCTGCATTTTATGTTAGAAGGTGCTGTTATCATAAGTAGTAGTTGCAATTCTCCTCCACTATCATATGTTAATGACTGTGATAATAAACATTAACATAATGGACGATAATTGCTGTCCTTTTCAGTCATATGCTTCTCCCAGTAAGTTAGATGACATTTACCACGATACTGAGCTGCTTATAAATTGACAAGTTATGTTCCTATTCTGCCCTGCATTGTTAAGAGAAAAACACTTAGTATGGTATTAATGCAAAAGAAAATATACAGTATTTGTGTCTTTTTTTAATGAATAAATACATGTGGAGGTAATAGCCCTGCTCCATTTCCACAGCACTTTAATCTTTGCAGCCGGTTTTTCGTTGTTGGTGGGTTTTTTTTTTTTTTTTCAAAGCGGGAAAAGCAGTGTGCAAATCATTAGTGATCCGTGGGGTCACTTTAATCCAGCTCTGTGTGCCAGCATGCACAAAAATACCACCATGTAATTTGCTCACATGAAATCCATCCATCCATCCATCCATCCATCCATCCTTAGATTTTTTTCAATTAATAAGGAAGAATGTTATATTGATCCTCGGGAGTTCACAACCTCATCACATTGTTAGAAAATGCATTTTCTACTTTGTCTGCATGTCTGTTGCAGCTTGAGTGTGAAGTGGGGATTTGTAAGAGAGCTCGAGTACATTTGCGTACATTTGTTGTTCTGGCCCGGCCCGCTAGATGGCACTCTCAGACTTTGTAACGATCCCTTGC
Organism: Parablennius parvicornis; assembly: GCA_900302745.1. Classification (NCBI taxonomy): domain Eukaryota; kingdom Metazoa; phylum Chordata; class Actinopteri; order Blenniiformes; family Blenniidae; genus Parablennius; species Parablennius parvicornis. The sequence goes on along the minus strand of OMNM01055392.1, from coordinate 9,847 downwards.
AAGCCGGCTATTGCTGATAGTTTGTCTACTTAATGATACTGAAAACCTCCCAACTTCAGCTTTGTTTATGCTGTTGTTTCTATTATTTATTTATTTTTTGCTTTAACGTTAGGCTCTTTTGTGATTTGTGAAAAACTGAGAAGCCCTTGATTCTATGAAAATGTTTCAGAAGCCTTTTAGAGAGCCAAGGGGATGTCAAACCTACTGTCGATGTCTCTTTGATGTTGAGAGCCTAAAAAGGCGCCTCCGGGCTTAATCATTAAAAATTGTTTGTGTTGTACATTCATAAATTATCTCTCCTCTCTAGTCACTTCATTTTAATTTTTATTCGAATGTCATCCCACTTCATATATTAGCTGGGATTAATGGGTTTATCAAACCAAATAAACTGTAATTTCATCTTTTTTTCCCCCCCATCTAATAGTCTTTTCACCCCAGCATCACTTATCAAACTGCCTCCCTTTCTCTGAGAATCAACGCAGGTTTTGATATGTTGGGTCGTGGGGATTATTCAGGCCCCAGACCTGGTCCACCCTGATGATAGTTAGTCAGCTCAGGAAAATTAGGAGTCACATGAGTGAGGGAAATGAAACATCCTTGTGCTGTCATTTTTTTTCCTGTTTGTGTCTGCCTGTTGAAGCCCCTCTTCCTGTGTTTGTGGCTCTCTCTCACACATGCTTGCATGCAATGCTCATCATCACTTCAAGTTTCCCTTTTAAGACACAAATAAGGCTGCTTTATTGCTTGACCTGTGGGCCATGCTTTTAAATCCTGGCTGTGGGTGCCGGTTCATGTGCTGTCATCATGTGAGTTATGCCAGTGGACAGAGAGGTTCCCCAGAGGACAGGCTGGGATTAGTACTCAACATCACTTACCACTAAAGAAGCTGGAATGCCACATGGACAATTTGCCATTTTTCTGCTGATAGTTTACAGTACTTTTTTATGAGGGCTAAAGTACAATGGTGCTTTTCTGGGACAGTGATTTTCCAGATTTATTTTTATACTCTGACTCCCGAGCTGATAAAAATACCTCTTCTGTTTTATTTCTGTCACAGTGCCCTTCACAAAGTCTCCATGTGTTTTCTTTTTAGTAGTTTGGTTGTTGAACAAACACAAAGACACACACACTCACACACCCACACACACACAGTGGTATACCTTTCTATTAATACTCATTGCTTTGTAATGGTGACATAAAAGTTTGCAAGGCATAAGGATTGGTAGGTGTTGGGATAAGCTGTCTAGCAAGCGTATCTATAACAAGCGATCCGCAGAGTCATTCACGTACATGCGCTTAAATCTAAATCCTGCCGAGGAGTCACAGATTTGTGTGTCCACTTATGTTAAGCGGCCACTGCCTGGAAACGGGTCAACTCACCTGCTGCTCGCGTCTGGCCCCATTACCCAGACGACTCTGGGGGAAGCCCTGCTGTGGTTAGCGGGATGACTGATAGGCTCGCTCCCGCTGGCGCTCCCTGATGACCTCACCATGTTTCCTTCTGTCTGTTTGTCCTCGATTCCAGGGCCTCCATGTACGGCTGCACCAGACTGATGGTGCTGTTGGGCCAAGCAGCAGATGGAGAATTCGTGCTCACCGACTGCCTCCTATTCGGAGCCATTATATCGGCTACTGACCCAGGTAGTTGACCTCATAAAGAATGTCCTACAGTGACTTTCATCACTTTTCCTTACAGACTTTTTTTTTTTTTTTTTGAAAATGTCAGATTTATACTGCTTTTTTTTTTAAGAACAGACATTTCTTTTTTTTTTGGCCAAAAATATTTAACACTTCTTCACTGTGAATATGTAGCAGGCACATTACAAGCATACACCCTGAAAATAATGCACTGCGACTCCTACAGCAGAACATTTCTGCAGCCTTGGAGTCTAAATTTCACATCACGGTGTTTAGATTCAGTGGGTAGTTACTGTATCAGATGTTTTGAAAGGTCAGTCCTGGCTCATGCTGTTCTTTCACACCTTGTTGTGCTCTGTTTCAAACTGCAAGGTGTGAGACTCAGGATTGGCAGGCAACGCTATCAGTAGCAGAAATGATTTTATGCTGGAACAAAGTAACAATGTACTCTCAGTAGATGGTGCTGCTTTAAATTCTGTGCACCTTTTTTTTTTTTTTTTTCTTGAGTGCCACCCACACAATGTAATCTCCAAGAGCAGTAAAGTGAGACGTCGTAAGGCAGCAGAGACAGTGTGACAGTGTCAATGTTAATGCCCCCATTTGGTAATGAATTATTTATACAAATAAGTGGTTGATCTGGGTGAGTGTCAAAGAGTGGCTTTAGATTATGGTGCGGCTGTCACACTGACTGATGTTATTTTGCCACGCCACGCTGTGCTCATCGCTGCCGACCCCGGCGCACTCGTCACTTTGATTAGAATCACACTGCAACACATTGATGGCCCAAACGTTGAGACCCCTTATGGCTGTTTCAATCTCGAGCTCTCCAAATTTAGCTCTGGCTCTGGTTTTTTTTGGGGAAACGGAGCCATCAAAATTTACCCAGTCGTTTCATTTCCTTGTGCATTTTCCCTCTCAAGGCTAAAACTGGGGAGAAGAAAAACTGCTTACTTTACACCGTCGCAAAGCCACAGTGAGTCCGAGAACAATTTACTGCTCCAGAATAAAGCTTTTCGTTGACGCTGGTAACCCGTTGCGTGGCAGCTTTCGGACTGTTGCTGACTCATTAGCTGAGTGCCACAAAATCAGGATGTGACTGACATAAAATGGAAGTCTAGTCTTTATCTGCCACTGTTCCTGCGATGGACTATTGCATATGACTTCGACGTTTGATCGGCCAAGTTCTCTATGCATCTATTATCACTTAATGGAATTTTTCAGAGCAGCAGATAACAAGCAAGAGAAAGCCAGATCATTTAACCACTGCTAAATACTATATGATGCAGCATAAAAGTAGTGCATATGCTTCAGATGTTTAGACCTTCATTAGATCTAAGGTTCATTCTTTTGCCTGGTAAGGATCCTAACGTATAATAAATATATAGACAGTAGTTTATATGCAAAGCCATGATGTCAACACAGCGGAATCAGACTAGAGAATACAAGAGAGAAGTGACAAAGACGGTGTAAATCCACAAGAAGCTGCAGCCATTTGTTTGGAACAACCCACCTGCCAAGTCACTTTAAAACGTCTCAGTAAGTGCACAGTGGAAGGAGTGGTGCTGTTTTGTAACGGCCTCAAAGGCGACAAAGAACGGATGTGATTTAGTTCTTGTGGATTGTTCAGCAACAACAGAAGCTTTGCACGGTACGCTTTCAGCGAGAAAAAAAGTTTCTTTTCTTATTTGGGCAACAATATCTATTTTTTTTTTTCATTTTCCAGTATATTCTGTGTACATCGTCATGTCAACAGAAAAAAAAATTGCATCGTTAATGTTAAAAAACATTCTTGGATTGGTTGAAGTATTTTTAAAGAATGCTATAGCCTAGGTTTATTTTAGGCAATAATGCATTAGCAAGTGGTTATTTATTTAGAAATCATAACCCAATTACTATTATTGAAATATATGTCTGCTCGCTTTTGTTGTTTTTATCGTATGTCATAACAGTGTACGCAGCGCTGCTGTCTCGGCTTGTAAGCCTTAGTATTAGCAATACCAAGGCACAAAGCTGTTTTTGGCTGTAAATAGCAGCTCTGTTGCTATCTCATTAAACTCCTGTTTATTAGAGGGATGCTTCAATAATCCCGAGCTAACAGAGTGATCCTGACAGCAACATGAAAGACGTCCAAACTGAAAGTAACAATACCATCAAATAATATCCATGGTATGTGATTTATTTGCAGTCTTACACTAAAAGCTCACCTTCATAAACTCTTAATGAGCGTATGAGTCATTACACAGACCTGCACAGCTCTTCAATCACTCTGACACAGCAACACAATGAGCATATAGGGTATCCAGTATATGTTTTATATAGGGTCTTTAATCTTGCAATGTGTTTACAATCACAATTTGTCTGGAGACTATTATAGCCTCCCAGTTCTGGCAGACAATAGAAGCGGCTTCTGCAGGGGTTGAAAAGATTAATAAGAAAGTGCATAAATATTCTCATAACACCCCTAACAAATAAAAGATGTTTTCAGCATCCATATTGCAACTCCTGTAGGCTTTAAGAAGAAGAAAAAACTAAACAAAAAAACTGAAGGCTGTCTGAGAGTCTTTTACATTTTTTAAATTTCTATAAAAGTTAAATTCCCTTTGCATGTAATCATTTGCCCCCTCCAGTGAGCATGTATTGATTTTTAAAATAAATTTGTATTATCCCCTGCAGCACTGGAGACATGAAACTTGCTTGTAGTGAGTAAGACACATGGTTCAGGTCACAGACTGGAGCTCCTGCTGTGCTGCATCCTCTCGCCTCGGGAATGGTTCCAAAAGGTCATCGAAACCCTCACTTAACTTCTCAAGGAAAAGACTCCGTTTTTGGTGCTTTAGATTTTCTTTTTGTCTTTGAATTTACACCTTTTTTTTTTTCAACAGCAGTTCTTGGACACTGCACAAACACATGTCTTTTTGATGGAATTATTAACAATTTTAGATTTGTAACTGATACATCTGCAAGTAACCATATTTTTGGGTCAATTCAGCATTTCACATTAGTTTTTTTTTTTTCATATAACACTCCCATCATATATTACTCCCATTGCTCTGCTGAAGCATCTTTTCCCTCCGGGTAGTTCACCTTATTGTCAGTTTACACAATAATGCAGTGGTTTTATATAGCGCTTTTCTGGACAGTCAAAGACGCTTTACATTGCATTGCATTATTAATTCACAAATAATCAAGCAAAGCATTGTACACATACTAACACTGCACATTTTCCAATAAATGCCCAATGATTGTAGAGGACTTTGGGGAACTTGTTTTTAAAAAATAATGCATTATGATAGTATGTAACCAATATTTTATTATTGGAATATCCTTGAAAGCTCTTAGATGTTGAAACTTGAAGACATATCTGAACATTTAGATGGTAATGAAAGACTTTCACATGTATTATGATGTTAACACGATTTCAGGGATCATTTCTGATGCAGTGACGTGTAGTACCAGTCTCACATACCTCCTCTATGGTGCTTTTTGTTTTTGTTGAGTCAACCACAAAGGAATTAAGTTCTATAATGCACAAACAGTGTCACTCAATGGTTTTCATAGTCCTAACTGAAGTCATTCAACAATTAGCATTCATTTAAAACAGCCCCAGGCAAGTGGTGGGGCCCAGGGGCCACATGCAGCCCCTATTGCCAATATGTGACTCACAAGCCAATTTGAAACAGTGTCGATTAGTGCGCATATAATTTCTATTTACTCCTTTAATACTGTAAACAAAAGTCATGCATTTTGATTTACTAATTTAATTTACAACTATTATAGAAGCACAAATTCACATATGTCCTTGTGGCAGATGTTCTCTGCTGCAATTTGGCTCTCTTGCAGAAAGGATGAGATATTTTCACAGTTGGCCCATCCCTGGTTTAGCACATAAATTTAATTGCTCTTAAAATCACCCATTCATCTTATTTACTGTTTTATCCAACATAAGGTGATTGGGTGCCGGACACGGACAGATCAACAGTCCACCACAGGGAAAATACACACTGACACAGTTCTCATGCACACAGATGGCAATTTTAAAGTCACCACTGAAATTCAAATGTGACTTTTGGACAGCGAGAGGAAACTGAAGTGCCCAAGCAGAACCATGCAATCATGGGAATAACATCCAGACTTCCCGCAGAAAGAAAAGTACCAGACACAAAGTGTGGTCCTTCTAGCTCTGTGTGAGCAGTCACCAATACACTACTGTGCTGCCTTCTTAAACCATTAAAAGCATTTTTTTTAATGTCCCTGCAGTGTTTCCTGCATATGTTTAATTGACTTTATCTGTGTTAAATTCGGTTGTAACTGAATTGCATAAGTATAACATACTGCATGTTTTAATAATGTCTGTTCACTTACTGTTTAAGTCTGACATTAATGAGCTTATATTATAAACAACATCAGCATGCAGACTAAAAAGTCTGCTAATTTAATGGAGCTTGTGAAAAGATTCTGTCTTGACAAACACAAATTATGAACTTACAGTGATTTATTTCAACTTTACTTCAAACGATGAAGAAATATTTTTATTGTAAATGCTTTGAAAAAAGAAATTGCCACATTTTTATACATACTTTCTTTTAATGGAGTTGAGGAGATTAATTTAATTCCCTGTTGGCCATCATCCAAATGCATCACTTTCAGCATTGTGGCTGCCTAATTTGGTTGAATCAGCAAAACAAATCCCACGCTTCTTTACTTAGATGGTCATGAGCTCTGCCTCTGTTAAAGCTCGCTACTATAATTTGACCTAATACGACTTCCCTTCTACCCTTTCAACTGTGTTATGTCTGAAATAATTGTCTACTCTCTCTACCTTATGGCGTTGCTGTGGAAACTGATGAACACTTGACAGCTGTAGGACGGGGTTGCCATGACAACACAGCCAACTTACGTGTGTTTGTGTGTGGGGAGAAGGTGGCTGCCTTTTTTTTTTTCTTTTTTTTTTTCCAGTTTTGCAGTGTGAGTAGTGCACGGCTTGCTGTCATCAGCCAGGCATTATGGGAGCAGGGAGATGGAACAATCCTGACTCCAGGGTCTACCTCACCCTCTCCAGATAAGGAAAAATTTCCCCCCAAACAGGAAGAGGTTTAAACCTGTCAAAGACCAAAGAGCCAGATCTGTCAAAACATGTCCGGCGGCTGCTCTCTTGCCACTGCTTGGATTGTCAATCTGGTTGTATCCTGACTGTCTTGCTCTCGCCGTCCTGATAGTCACCACAGGGCCAAACAAGACTATCAGACAGAATGACTCATTATTCAAATCACAAATTTCTAAAACTAATTTAGACGAATGTTCTTTATAACTCAGACTTAACAGGTGGTTTGTTAATCCACCAGGAGCTATTGTTGTTTTGAACGTGACATTGTGTGGCCTTCAGAATGGCACAGCTTCAACTTTCTGTTTTCCTACCTGACAACATCCATGCATTTGTATTTGATCTGTTTAATTTCCATATCTTAGTTGCTTAGGTTTATGGTATAATTCTATTTTTCCTTCTTTCAGAGTGTAAATGACATTTTAGCAGCTGGATATCTTGTATTTGCAATAACAAGGGCCAACAAATCTCCAATGTTTACAAAAACTTCCTGTTTACCCAATAGTCCCACAATTTTACTCAATATTCCCATAAATGGACATAATTTAAAACAACATTGTCCCAGAGGATCTTTCAGTGTCAGATAATACTCTCAAAATAACAAGGGCGGACAGGAAATTTTGTATTTATTATGTTTGGAAGTGATTACATGAGTCATTGTAAGCCGGCAACAGTTATGAAAAAAAATTTACATTTTCCTTGATTGCTTTATTTCCCCTTCATTTCCTTCAACGTAAAATGAAAACACCACCTAACAATGTATATTTTTAAGCAATGAAGCAGCAATGTTGTGCAACAGAAAACTCGCTTTAAGATCCCAAAGGGGCTGTATTGTTACTGCCCGTCAAGGAAGGGGCATCTTTGAAAGGGGTGCTGTTGTACCTCTACAATAAGGATTTACGAGGATAATAAATGCTAATTTATCTAAAATAAGTAACGTTTTTTGTGTAATTTTCATCAACGTGTGTTCGTGCAATGTTTTTACCCTGAAGTAAATGGAACAAAACAGTGATTTAATCGTAAATTAACTGTAATTTTTCATTATACCTGATTCAAATGTGCATTAAATGACTATCACCATACCATTAGATATGAAACCAATTCATGTTTTTATTTTTTTTTTTTCCCACAAGTATGGTTACAGGCCACCAAGTATTGAGCTGGTGGTTTGTGGATGGATCCTCGAATGAATAAATTAAGACAATACTTTATTGATCCTGAAGGAAAAGTCTATTTTTTTTATTTGTTAGTGATACATACATACACTATATAACGCTAAGGAAATCAACATAATTCAGTCACAAGTTTTATTCTCGTTAAAGATGTATTGTATTAGGGTTGGAAAAATGCAGCAGGTATTGTAGGATACTATAGATTTTGTGAAGATATACAAAATAAATTGGAAAATAAATCTTCCTGTGACATATAGGTATAGTTCCACAAAGAATAGTTCATAGATAAGAAGCTGAAACTCAAAACAAACCAAAATCTACATGAATATGTTTATGCATCATATCAGTCTGGAAATCTATGTTTCCAATCTGTGATAGCTTGTTATCTAATCTAATTTAATGTACAGTGTCAGTGAACATAGTCCAGGCGGTTCTATAGCTCGTATCTCGCTGGAGATACTTGAGGTGTCAGGAAGTGGAGCTGACAGCACATGTCACCATCGCGTCAATGTCAGTATTCTCCTTGTCAGTCAGTGTCAACACTTAACTGTCCTGCGGTGCCTGGTGTGTGTGCGTGTGTGCGTGCGTGTTTCTGTGCACGTGCGGGTGCGTGCTCATTCATATTCTCAACGTCTCCTGCCTGTTATATGCATTTGAGAAGCAGATTTTTCTCTTGGCAGATGCAACGTTTTGAGAAGTTCAGCTGCGTAAATAAGTGACATGTTGTTTATATTTTCACCGCGATGAAATCATAATGCCAATCGTTTATTTAGAGGATTTATCTTGTTTTGTACAATAAAAAGATTGTCAACAGAAATGTTTTCTGTAATCTAATATTGGCATCATGTGTATACCTGGTATTGATTTCGGATGTGAAATTGCTGCTGACGAGTGGAAAGGCAGAATTTGATTTGCATTATGAAGGATTCAAGAACAACTACACTACAACAAGCAATAAAAGAAAAAATAAATAAACAATGAGAACACCTAATAAAAATCAATTTGGATTTATTTTGAGGCCTCAAAGCAGGGAAGCAAGATTTCCAGAAAATCTTTTAATAAGAGTTTTGTCGACATCGACGTTAAAAAAAAAAATTGGTTATTAAATTCCAACAGGGCCCATGTGAAAAATTCAAGTTACTAACATTTCTCTCTTAAACTGGATTTTAGATCTAAGCACACCAGTCCACCACTTTTAGTGTCTTTTCCTTTGCAACTTCTGCATCGAACAAAAAGTGCAACATGCAGATATACCAGCGGCCAGGGGCATGAATTGGCTGTTTTCACCCACAGGGGTGAACTTCTGGCTGCAAGCAACAGCACAAGGACGGACACACCTAGAGCTCAGCTATAAGGGAAGGACATATTGGCGAGAGCAAGGTGTCACGTGACACTAATGCACAGCTCAGCGAACTCCCAGAACACAAACCGAAGCAGACGTCATCACAAAGGCAAACATCCAGCGCTGAGGCCCAGTAGTTGGGTTCCTGCTGAGGACAGTCGTGATGGATGGAGCAATCCCAGCTGACAGTAACATGAGAAAATCATGAAGTACTAAAGGGACAACTGTAACAGATGCGGAAAAAGACGACCAAGGTGGTGTCAAATATTGTAAAGTAAAGCATTACAGCAGTAGATTGTAAGGGAATCATGTCATTAATTAATTCTGAATTTGTTTTTTATTGAAGTTTAGGTGATCTGAGATCATCAGTTGGTAGAGCAGGTCATCTTTCAATTGCAAGTTTAAGTTTCAATCTCTCATTGCTCCTGATGGATTGAGTGTCTTCCATGGTAGTCGTCACCCTTGGTGTGCTTCAAGTCAAACCCAGTTCCATGAAAATGGAACTGCGATGGCTTTAGTGTGAAGATGGTGCATAGCTGCACCATCTTCATGAAAAGAGCATTTTAAAAGTGTGATACCTGGTACATGCAGCTT
>OMNM01055389.1:7499-18816 GCA_900302745.1 Parablennius parvicornis | reverse complement strand
ACATCACACATTCATGACTCAAATCAACTGCAGCTCTTTGATTTACCACTCGTGCTCTTTTCTTTCTTTCTCAGCTCACACTGAACATCCAGATTCATGTGAATGTGAACGAAGAGACGCGGTTCGCCTGTCATATCTCCCCAGATTCAGGAGGTCCTTGCAGTAATGGCCCTCCTCCACAGTTCCCAGAATGCACCTGCATCCTGTCCAATCGCACCTTTCCCCCAGAAGGTGGGTGATTTAGCATGAATAGTGACGAAAATGCTAAACTCATTTGGTTAATCTGTTGTCTCACTATATTCTGTAACACATTAAAGCTTTCAATATGATGAAGCAATCATGGTTTTGATTGACAGGCCTGCTTGTTTCTGTAAAGATGAGACTTGGCTCAGCATATCTGAATGAACAACTGCAGTTAATGAACTGTTCTAGTATCAGTGAACCACTAACTCCTGTCGGGTAAGTCAACATATTAAAACACAACCACTCACTCACTCACACCAGTGGTCACATGGGGCTTTTAACAGACTGCATCCAATATTCAGCAAGTAGAAAAAAGTACACGAGGCCTTGAGATTTTCACACCACAGTGGAGAGCGAAGGAAGTAAAATCAACCACATGCATCACTAATTCATGAACTTTGACCTTCTTGACCAATGCCTGCAATGTTATATGCAACCCTCAAGACAAAGACGGGGCGTATTGTAAACGTGGATTATTTCAACTCTACGTTTCACAGAGATTAGTAGAAAGAAACCAAAATAAATATTGGCACGTAAACATTGTATTTCTATCTATTCTTTCAACCACTATCCAGTTCAGGAGCCGATCCAAGCTTACCGAGAGTGAAGTCCAGGACAAATCCAAGACACACCCTCTTACTATGAGGCAAAATCCATGAGACACACACATTGGAAGATGGTCACATGTTGAAATCTTTAGGTCTTCCGAGTGTTTGAGCTTTCTGTGGGTTCGACATGATGCGTATGAAGCTGATTGGGAGCCTTAAATTGAACATCGGTGTGAGTCTAGTGTTAGCTGTCCAGGATGTAACCTGTCTTTGCCCATTGTTAGCTGATATATCAGCCCCCGAGTCCCAACTTTTCAATGAGAATACAAATTTCGCATTGAATCTGATCACCGTGGTACATGAAGTCCTTCCTGCAGAATTCAGCTCTGGCGTGTGTTTTCTCTTCAGGTGTCAGCAGTGTATAAAGGCCGGCTGTGGATGGAGCAACAAGGGCTGCTCCTGGGCTAATGAAGGAGTACAAAATGTATTAATGTCTTTCTTTGCTCATGCAAGCTTATTTAAACTTCAGTTCCAATTTGTACATCAATCCAAGATGGTTCAGATGTAAGAAAGATGCTCCATCACTCCAAAGTCTTTTCTTTCCTCCTCTTGCAGGACGGTGTTTGTCAAACGCTGCAGTCTGAGCTGAACTTTCCAGTGAGTCTCTTCCTCTGACACTCTCCTCCTCCACACTATGTACAGTCCATTGTATTGACTCGATTGTTTATTTTGGTGTTTTTCTCCACATCAGAAGCCTGAGATCTTCTCCATCACTCCCAGCATCGTGTCTTTCTATGGAAGAAACCACGCGGTGCTGTCAGGTCGTAACCTCAGCGCTGTGACCGGAGTGAGGCTGCAGGCAGACCGGGACTGTACGCCACAGGAGTGAGTCGCCTCACACACATCGGAGAATACGGAGGAGGAGAAACAACGAATTTCACTTTTTATTTGTTGTTCAATCTTGTTGAGTCTCGCTCTGTGTGCTCTGCTCAGGTCTCCTGTATGGAACAACACCGGCACGACGTTGACCTTCCGCATTCCCAGTTCAAGTACTAAAGACACGGTAAAAGTGTGCGCTCTCCTCCCGGACGGCAGTTGCCACGGTGACGCCAGCATCACCTACCGGTCGTCACCTTCCTGTAGAGACATTTCACCGAGGAACTCCTGGATCAGGTAGCCTGGATTCACTGATGCTTTGATCCTCGTAATAAAACCTAATCAGTGAATTTGAATGGTACCGCGTGAAAATGAAAAGTGTCTCAGCAGCTACACAGCTGGAGGAAAATATCTCAACAAACTGAAACTGTGAGTAGTGTCAAGGGCAAAGACAAAAATGTATTTACTATCTTTCTCTGTTTTTAAATACAAACTGACTCACAAATTTAAAGTAATGCTGAACCACACAGCTGAACATATTTCACATTTTTTTCCTAAGAAAACCTTGATATATTTCACTTCTTACATACATAAAGTGAAAGAGTTCAAACCTTCTGTTTATTTTGTTCTTTATCAATTTGACCTGACCTTGAACTTTAAATAATCCTTGAAATCTTGTCGTTGACGTAGCAATGAACCTTTCACTGTATCTTTTTTAGATGCAACTATGTATTTTCATACATAGAATGGCATTGATCAAATTATGATTATAGTATGAATTTGTATTGCATCTGTACTCCTGTTTTTAACTTTCTTAAACTATCAAGTAACCCTGCTGAATATTTAGAATCAAATATTTGATACTTTTGTTTTTTTCACAATTTCACCATTAAATTAAACCAATTTCATTTAAATGATAGGTTGAAATGATATTGAAAAATCTTAATATCATTGTTAAATTAAATGTAATATTGATGCTTCTGGATAATATTTCTGTTAGTTTCCAGTGGAACATCATCAGGTGCCCATCAGAGAACAATCAGCTGATTTAAGAGTGCGTTGTGACGTCCTCCTCTTGGCCGCCACCATTGTGCTGCCTGTTTCATTTGACTCATTTTTTCAGATCCCAACCATTTATTGTTCACTTCCGTTAAAATCTGACCACCAGGTTCATCATCATATCTGACCTGTTAGATCTTCTTCCTCATCTTTGACTTCTGAGAATTAGCTCTTCCTCTCAGTTGTGGAAGCCGTCGTAGCCTTTTATGGTAGAATTGAAGTGGTGCTGGTGTAGATTGCTTAAGGTATGACCTACTTATCCTACAAATAACCACATTTTTAAAAACAAGTCAACATCTAGTTTGCTAACATTAAGATTAACTTACAGCTTGTTTCACTGTGAGCTGTGAATGTAGAATATTTAATTGAAGAAAGTGGTATTTTACTGTATTTATTTACATTTTAATCAATTTCTTGTACTGTGAGTTGCCGTCTCAACACTGATAACTAAAAAAAGGGCTTCAGCGGGATATTGTTTAGATCTACCCACAATTCTTTATCATCCAGTTCTATAGATTTCACTGCACACCCATACTAGGAAGCCATGTAAGTAACTGTGTGGGTCGTACGGTGCGGGCAAAGAACTACTTCCTCAAAACAGCTTCTTTCACCGGGAAGCCACTTCCTCTTTTTCAATGCAACAAGTGCATAGAGACATAGCATGGCAATAGAAGTCAATCACAACTGCTGTTTTAATGCTTAGATGTTAAATTCTGTAACAGGTTGTGAAACGTTTTGCTAAAAGTTGAAGGAATCACAGGAAAACCAAGCAGGACTGCTCCTGTAGTTTCATCATTCTTGTATCCGTTGTGCGTGAAGTGACCCGTTCAACTGGTGACTGGATGCTTTTTTTCTTTTCTGAGCCAGTAAAGACTTTAAGCAACTAGTTGCAGGAACATTTTCTGTCCTGTATTATTTACTCAAGTCCACTTTAACCCAAAGCAGAATGTCTTAATTCTCTGGACCCCGAGGATGACTCTCACTCATGTTGGTGAATCTAGAAATGAAAGTATTGTGCTAACTGCTGCCCTGTATCCCGCAGTGGGGGGAGAATCATCACACTCAACGGATCTCACCTGATCTTAGTAGAAGAGATCCTACACAGCAATGCCAATCAGGAAATCCAATTTAATTTTGACCACAGCTCTCAGGTGGGTCTGTAGAGAGGCACAGAGTCCATTTGGAGTTTTAATCTTGAATCACTCTTCTAATTCACTTTACATCAATGTTTAATGTCTTTCTTATCTTTATCTGTAAATGCATTTCCTTGTATTGCATTATATCGCCACTTATTTATCACAAAATGCAGGATTACAATATATTACATTAATGCATTATATCATATCATTATTACTTTGCAGCTGTCTGGTCTGTCTACTCACATTGAGAATTTGTCAGAGCAACATAAATGAGAAAAATTAGTATGTTTCAAGCGGAGACTGTCATAAATCTGCAATAAACAAATCCTAATCTACGCTATGTGTTGATAATATATATATTTTGCTGAAAAGATGAGCAGACTACACTGGTGGGATGTGAGCAATATTAAAGACCTCAAAATGCTCCTGCGCTGACGCTAGTTTAGACATATTAATGACATGTTTACAGCTAAGATGAGGATTTTATGATAGGAAGAAATTTGTTACCTTAAAGTCAAGATCCACATTGTTTTTGTCCATGAGATATTTGATACACCACAAATATATTTCAAACAAGGAGCAGTTTTGTTGTAAGTAAAAACAAAGTTTTGTTTGCAGATTCTCACCTACAAGACACCCGCAGCTGCCAATCTCCAGGGGGTTTCCAGCAGTCCTGTTTTGTTGAAGGTTGCCAATGAAACGTTGCTCTGCTCAACAATAACCTACTATCCAGACCCCGAGTTCATCGGCTTCACATCCTCACAGTCGGGTGATAACGTTCTCATCATCATCGAGGTTTAATTTTCTTCTCTTAATCTCTCGTTTTAAATGACACCAACATGTTAATCAGATCGACGTTTGTTTCTGTGTTCGTTTCAGAAAAAAGCAGACAAGCTGGAGATGACGACGGCAGAGTTGTCAGTTTGGGGCGAGCAGGACAAGAAACTATATCCCTGCATCATGGAAGATAAAGACGAAAGTAACAAAACCGACTCTTTCCACTGCGAGATTCAAAGCCCACCCAACGCTAACTTTCAGAAGTTAATGGTAAATGTCTTGGCTACACAAAAGTTGTTTTATCACAATGTCAAGCAACAAAACGCTTGCAATATTATCAATATGTTCACATTCATGCAAACCTCAATATTGGTAGTTGATCAGTTATGGATGTGCGAATGGGGGAGAGGTGCAAAAACTTAAAGGCATCACACCACAGGGCAAAATGTGGAAATAAAAACTTTAAACAAGTCATATTATCCAGCTTTTCAACGCGTCCACATGGTCTCGTTGGTCCAGAAACATTGTATTCAAACTTTTTCTTGATTTTCCTCCATTTGAATATTGAATCATATGAGCTGCACTCAGAATCTGCTGTGTCTGTGTGAGCTGGACTGGCTCCGCCCACACATGCCCATCTTGGGAAGAGGAGGAAGTACTTCCTCTGGTGGTGCCATGTGCCAGAGCAGAGCTGCCTGATTGTGGGAGGAGTCAAAGGGAGAGCCTACCTAGACTGGGATTGGCTAAACCCCCCTGAACCTATATAGGGTTTGATTTCTGATTGGCTCATTGGAGCAACACACTTTTTAAAAACTGAAACAAGCCAGTGAAAAAGTGAATTATCCATAATATGACCCCTTTAAAAAATGTATTACTTTAGATTTGTGTGAAAACAAGAAATAACAACAATGGCAGACAAGTCAAACTATGATTACTCAAAGCTAATGAATCTGCTACTAGCAAAAAGATATCTTATCGGAAATCCACCAATATTTACTTTGTCAGCGTGACTTTACAGTTGATTAGATGAGTTTTACTCTTGACGTGTGGGAGGTGACGGCTCTGTTTTGCTGAAGGGATTGTTCGTTTTTAAGGAAAGATTATCCACTGTGGTTTTAAAACAATAAAGCGGAAGGAGAAATAAATATCAGAGAAGAAGATATGTTCTTACTGACTATAGTCCATCATGACTCTGTGGGGTTGTCGCTATGCATTATAATGAGTGAAAATATAACAGGTGCCTAAAATCCTTCAACAGAATTCTATTGTGTATTTCTTGTGAGAATCACTAAAATTGCACCCTTTGTTTTCAAGTAAAATTGGATTAATGTTATTCTTCAGATAAAATATGGAGATAAGACAATGCGACTGGAGCAGAGCCAGAGCTCGCTGATGTTCCTGCTGCTCGCCCTCATGCTGATTCCCTGCATCATTGTCGGTACGTCCCAACACACACGTTCAGTCCCGGTCGGGCCTCAGAAACAGTAACGGGTCCAATCTTGCACAGAGGAACTGTTTCTGCTGCAAACTGCCACATGTGTGACATGTTTGTCTCTCAGTGGTGGTGATCATCTCCCGGAGGCAACAGCAGAAGCTCAATGTTAAGATGGACAGGTTCATGGAAGACCTGGAGCTCAACATCAGTAATGATATCAGACAAGGTCGGTCGCAAAGTCTCATGATACGTCACTATAATATGAAAAAACAAAAATCTTAAAAATACAGAATATTTCTTTGTATATATCATATAAAGCATCATAACTACACAAATCAATCGGTTCTATCATGCTTTCTTCACCAGGATCTTACAGTTTCTTCATCTGTTGTTGATACCGTCAAACATCTCCCGTTTTAGTTTTTATTACAAATGTGGTATTTGATCAAATGTTTGAAGTTAATACTTCACATGTTGTATAAGCTGTGTATATAAATAGGCTGTCTAATATGGTTCAAAACCATTTCCTGCTGCTTCATGTGGTGATGTGTCTGTGACTTACACTTGTATTTCACCACAATGTTGCACAAATACAAAATTGTTCCCCTAAAAAAAGGTGCAACTTGCTTTTTGTTGGCAGAAGATACCATAAATGTTATTTTATACGAGCATCTTGGTAGATTTGACATCACTTAAAGTATTTTATGTCAATCCATGCAGAGAAATTTAAGAAATGAAATTAATTACTCACTTTCCAGAGCTGTCTTTTTGCTCTAACTTTAAATACAGTTTTTTTTATGCTTTTATTCAGAACTCAAATTTGCACATCAGTGTTTTTTGTTATTTTGTGCTTAGCTGCAGCGTGTTTCCTTTCTGCAATCACAATTGGAACTGTAACTGATCCTGTCTGATAAACGTCACACCCTTTATCACACACAAGCTTCTTTGCAACCACTTCGCCATCTTCACATGACAGTCATGCTAATACTTAAAGTTCCCTTTTTTCTGGCTTGTAATATCCTGTGCATGGTGCGTTGTTACTTTTCTATCTGCAGTTAAACTTGTCACACAAATGACCTGGAATAATAACAACTGGAAGCCTCTTGCAAGGCCACATTTACATCAATCAGCACTGTGGGGCTGCAAAACTAGGCTGAATTTCAGTACCAGTCGGCATTTTCACTACCTCTTATTTTTCTGTGTGTGTGCAGACTTCGTCACAAGGTTACTTTTCACCTGATAATCAGAAGAACTGCGCAGTTTACTTAGTTAATTCACTTGACTGTCCTCTGCAGGTTTTGTGGATATGCAGACAGAGAAAGCTGATCTAATGGAAAACGTCGGTGCGATCCCCTTCCTGGACTACAAGCACTTTGCGTCCAGAATTTTTTTCCCAGAGGTGAAGAGGTTAAAGTTTTCAAAAAATCAAAAGTTAATTTTTGACAAACTCATTTGAACGTTCTTCTTTGATTTCCAGAGTGACGCTCTGATGACTCTGTGTGTCCAAGACATTGGTCAGGTAATAATCATATCCAGCTGTCTGGCGTCATTTGTCAATTGACCTCTGACCTGTTGCTGTGATTATCCGACATCAGGTGAATATTCAGCTGGACGAGTGTTGTCAGAGTTTGTCCCAGCTCATCCAGGATCAGGTCTTCCTCACGTCGATGGTGCACGCTATGGAGGAGCAGAAGAGTTTCACCATCAAAGACAAGTCCGTTTGTTTCTGTCCTTGTGAAATACCTACTTCCTGTCGACTGCATGTCGGTACTCATCTTTTATTCCTTGTTGAAGTCCATCGTTTATGAATGATGGTGGAAAAGGTTGAAACAACGCTGCCTTTCAAAACATTAGCAACGTTTCTTTGGTGTTTCCGTTTAAAAAGAAACACAAGAAGCTCAATTGGTTGAGCATGACAAATCCGTTCTACATGCTGACAGTCCTCCGGGTCCAGCTGGATGTAGAATCACGTTTGCAAATGTCCAAAGTCACAAATTGACTTGAGGACGGATCCACTGACTATTCAGTTGTATAAATAAACCTGCAGCTCAGTCTCATCACTTCATTTCAATTCAATCACAGGCAACTCATTTTACCCATCATGTGCTGGTGTTTTTTCTTACTCTCCTCTGTTCTGTCTAAGGTGCGTTTTAGCGTCTCTGCTCACCGTAGCACTTCACGGGAACCTGTCCTACCTGACGGAGGTGATGGAGGTTCTTCTGAAGGACCTGATGCAGCAGAGCAGCAACACTCAGCCCAAACTCCTCCTGCGACGCACCGAGTCCACTGTGGAAAAGCTGCTGACTAACTGGATGTCGATCTGCCTCTACGGCTTCCTTCGGGTCTGTCACTGCCGCCGTTCTCAATTCTCCCGTGCTGCTATTTGTTTCTGTAATGAAACTACACACACATGCATGCAGACAACAATATGCTATAAACATTAACCATGGAGAGCACAGACATTCGCATTGGACATACGAGCATGTTAGATTGTTCTTACGGTGAATGTCAAAATAAAACCACTAAGTCCCAGGAGAATATGAACTTGGAGTCATGACACTCTAACGTTGCTATTGTCTCCACTGAGCATGTGCAGAAGAACTATTCACTACGGTTGTGGTGCACATGTGCAATAGCAGCATTTGTCAGAGATACTTCATCTTCCTTTAAAAAAGGCCCGGTCCACTGAGTGGAATAATATTTAAGTTTGTGAAAATATATGATAACCACAAATTCCACGAAGACAAACAAACTAAGAATGAATTTGTAACAGTAAACAACTCAAAACGTCAAGTTTTGGGGGGGAAATAAAACTACATCTCTCTGAAATCACAATATATTATTAAGGGCTTTTTATGTTGTTTGTAGTGAATAGGAAATTCTTATGTAAGGGTTTGCTGGAAGGTGAACTCGGTGGAACAAAAACCAAATGACTAAAAATCATGAAGTCCTCAAGATCACTGGAAAATCCCAGACACGCAGGAACACTGACGAATCAACCACCAGAACACAGAAAACATCCAACATAATGATATACTTCAGTCGATCATATCATCACAAATAAAAATCCCATAAAATGATGGAAGTGTTTGATATCCACCAGAATTTACAAATTAACAACAATCAGTTTGATAAAGTTAACTTCAAACTATAACCCCCTCATGCATTTTTTTTTTTTTACATTTGACTCACATTCATACTGAAATATTGGGCACATTATTGTTTCGACACAGTGTGTGATGTAAACAGGATGGCTTTTTTGTGGAGCGACAAAAATAACACAAAGTTACTTCATAGAGAACAAATGTCGAAATCAATATTTAGGGACATGTTTTGCAAGCTCTTATGTCCTGCAGCATGCTACTCGACCACATCACTTCCAACCTATGACGGGATCTTTTAACAGAACATCCGACTCATTATGAAACTGTCACAGAGATACTCTGAATATACTGCATGTAACTTCTGTGTACTGGAAACCACAAATGTTGCTTACATATTTCTGCATACAAATATGTAAATGTCGGTGCTAAGTTTAGATGCGCCTGTATTCTTTCTACGGCTTTGCAGTGTCGCATGAAGCCTCAAACGTTTTGTGTTAAAGCGTCTCTCGAAGTTAGATGTAGAGCTCGGTTGCTTTATGGTTCATTGAGGTATCGGTCTAAAAACAAGATGGTTCACAAACAACACATGACACAGTATGATATCCACATTGAAAAGACAAATACCAGCTACAGGCACAAATAAAGCAGAGGATTATGCACAAGTAAATGGTCACAAAACATCTCGTGTAGGTTTCTCACAGACCAACATACAGGCCAAAAGTGCCTGGTTTTTTTTTTTTTTAGATATTTAGATTAAAATGTAATCTGAGCTCATTATCAGCTCATCCTAGTGATAACAGAACATACATCCTCATTTTACATCCTCATCACATACATGAATCTTTCTTTAGTCTGACCTCATGTGGGCCCAAGATGTAGCATCACAACATAATAGCATTTTTAGGACAGAATTATTTCGCTATTTTAGTGCATCAAAGTATCAGAAAATAAAAAAGTCGTGATTGAATGGAAAACCCTTTAAAAAACTAATAAATGTTATTATTTAAAGAAAATAAACTACTGTTTGTATGTGCTTTTATAAATGCAAATAATGTGCATTTCTTTTTAAGGCCTGACAGAGGAAAATACAAAAACTGGTTATTTAAAATTTTTTCTGACAGATTTGCAGAAAGTTCAGTATTTCTCTTTAGACTGATAATTGCAAAAGATTGTATTATCTCTGCATCCTCTAGCGTACCTGCCACTGACTCACCCTGGCTGTATGTCTTTGATGCTAACGCTGCTTCCAGTCATAAAGTCGAACGACTGCATCAATGATTCTTTTTTCAACGTCTTGGTGTTTTAATATGTTTGGTTCTACAACAGTGTCACGCCCATTCAATTGATTAGAATGAGTTAAATTAAAGTTTCAGCTCACGGATCGTACGTTTCACTTGGTAACATTAATAAAAACAGCCGGAATAATGATGATTTAGTCCTTCCATGTTTGTTACTGTCCATCCAAATGTGCAAAAAGCTTCCGTTAGATCCCAAACACATTGACAGGTGAATTTTCTGTTAATGTGGTTGGACTGACTTGTGCTTTCAGAATTATTCTGAGATATTGGAAAACAACTGGACCTCTGGACATGAAAGAATGGACAAATGTAATAATTGAGACCGACTCCTAAGAATCAATGCTTGACAGACTTAAAGGAAATACAGAAGAGGACGTCATGTCTTGCCGTGTCTCATCTATTATAGGACCCTATATAGTTAGTTTGTCTGCACAGTGAACCATTATCCCTTGTTGTTATTGTCTTTATTATTTGTGTATATATGTTTTGTTTTGTTATTGAAAGAATTCCAACCAAAAGTTAAATTAGAAAAAAAAAATTGCTTCTGTAACTGACCACGGAAAGACGTCACCGAGGCTTTAGTGTCAAGTTTGACTGATTTGTGGTTTGTGTCTTTGTGCAGGAGAGCGTCGGTCAGCACCTCTTCCTGTTGGTCAGCGCTCTCTCGCAGCAGATCGCCAAAGGCCCGGTGGACTGCGTCACGGAGAAGGCTCTGTACACGCTCAGCGAGGACTGGCTGCTGTGGCAGGCTCCCGACTTCAGCTCAGTGGTACACACACACACACACACACACACACACACACACACACACACACACACACACACACACACACACACA
>OMNM01055383.1:0-13131 GCA_900302745.1 Parablennius parvicornis | reverse complement strand
CTGGAGGAACTTGCGAGGGACAGAAATTCCAGGGCTCATCTGTTCTCTGTACTGATACGACCCCATATGGATTGATCAGTTGGACGGACGGACGGATGACGGAGGAATGGCTGAGCAATATACTAGACTGACTGGACTTGAATAGAATAGAATAGAATTCCCCAAATGAGATTATTTTAGATTAAACACAGTCATACAGAAATACAGTTTAACATCAAATAAAATTCAGACCCAAACAAGCTCATAACAGACGGTATAAGTAGACAGTAAAAACTTCCACAAACTGTGGCAGTTCAACTGATAGAAGAAAATAAGTTGATTAAAAGAGGTAAATTACTAATAAATACTGGGTGGGTTTTTTTTTCACGAGAAGAAAGTTTAAGAAACTCATGGAACAAACTGAGGCACAATGAAGATCAGAGAAGTATCTGGCAACAGACTGACACAAAGACGAGAAAGGTGAGTTTCATAATAAAACTGAAAGGAACAAAACAGGTAAGGTTTGAGTCAGAGAACGAGATTTGGCAGTAATAGGATACAACAACACCAGACACGTTCAATGTTACAGAGTAACTACTGGCATGAACTGAATGGAACGTCCTCAGGTGCACCGAATAATCTTATGTGTTGGAGTATTTTTAACTGAAAATAATTAATTGAATTGAACATGCCAAAGTGCAGTCATCTTTTTTTATTTTTTATTTTTTTTATTTACAAAGTGCAGTCATCAAATGAGAAACAGTTCACCTGAAAGTAGCCACAGAGTTAAAGACGAGCTCAAGGAATAACAAGTAATAGAGAAATAATTTTCCCAAGCTGATCAATAGAGGGTCTTAAATCCATTGAAAACAAGAATTATCTTAATTCAGAAAACCCATCTGTAATGTTCTTTTTATATTTTGGTTTTTATTTGTTTGTACATGTCTCACGAATGCTTGACTGAAGACTTGCAGCTCTATTTGAATATCAAACAATTTTTTGTCAATCCGGTTTATTTTTTTAATATTACTGGATTATCTTGTTGATTTATGCCCAAAACCAGATTGACATCAACTCAACACATTGAATTATCTCTTCCTTTCACAGTCATTGATTCTCAGCTGGAGCAACGTCGTCCTCAAAGAGAACAGAACACGGCAGAACTGAACAGGCGACAAAAGATAGCGTTTGACAAAAGATTTTGGGGGAACTGTTCGACATACATTCCTGAATGTGTACTTTCTCCAGGCAGTTGACACAATCAACTAAGCACACGCACATTAATACTTAGCCAAAGGCGTGTAAACAGCTCTTCCCTCTCTGCAAATACTGATTAAAACATACTACAATCAACAATAAAATGGAGCAGAATAATTCCTGGGGGAGTCATTGCTTATGTAGTAATTATGAGCGCGGCAGTCATTATGTACTCCTCCTGTCTGTTATTATGGCAGCAAATTCTCCGCTTTCTTTCACCCCGGTTTCAGTAAAATCTGATCATGTTTACAGTTGATTTATTCAGAGATGAGAAAAGACAGAATGAGCCGAATGACGTACAAAAACAAGTTGATCTGAGACGTGGCATTTTGCACACCCACATCTGCTTCATTTGCTTTATGAGATACCTTTCGCTGCATATTGAATGAAAAGGGCAACTTTCACAGATCCTTGAGATGAAAAAGTGCCTTTTTCATCCAAACCCTGCACAGAAAACAAACAATTACATTCTTGACTGCCTTTATTTACTCCATGATTGAGCAATGCAAGCAGACAGGAGCGGGCAGATTAATTAACCAGCGACTGAAAACCTTTATTCTTAAAGCGTTGTCACATTGATGGATGGCTGATTAAAGTCAATGAGATGGCTATCAGTGCACCAGAGCCGACCAGTCCTTAAACAAAACAACAACAAAAAAAAAAAAAGAAAAAAGAAAAATGCATCTTAACTCAAGGAAAGAACAAAATGAAAGGAAACAGAAATACAGGTGTAGTGTTGAGCTCTTTGAGGTAACGCATGCTGCTGTGCATCCAGAAGAAAAGCCAGTAATTGGGGATGGAGGAGGAGGAGGCTGAAAGTGCATCGTATCATGCCAGCAGCAGCTCAAATTGCCTGGCTTGTGCATCTTTTGATGAGATTTCTCATTAGGGGTCTATACAGCCCAGACTTTGGAAATATCACAGAATTAATTAAAATGATAGGAATGGAGAAAGTGCTGGCAATGACAGGATGGGGAGAGGGGCCCGCATAATCATTGTTCTGATCAGAGCTCTATTGTTTGCCTGTGAATGTGCCTGTTGACAGTGGCCAGCGCCTCTTATGTTTATCTGGATTTGCGGCCGGTAGCTTGTTTTCAGCGTGCCGGTGTTGATAGAGCATTCAGCTCCCACTGCCGTGAAGGGTTCAAAGGCTTCATTTAGTCGAGAGAGACAGAGACAGAGACAGAGAGAGAGACAGAGAGAGAGAGAGAGACAGAGAGAGAGAGAGACCTCAGCAGGCTGTTTTGGTCTGTTTTTATCAGCGAGCCTTCAGATAGCGAGATTCTGACTGTTCGTATCTCTTCTTTCTCTCATGCAGGCTGGCTTACTCGTGTCCTGCTGAGAAAAACACAAAATCCTCAAATCCTTCGTCTCTTCTTTTGTCGATTTCACAGGCTGCACACTGTAGGTTAATCCACTGTTATCACCGCTGTGCGTTTCATCCTGGGTCGAGCTCGCACTCGGTCCGTTCTGCAATTCAAGGACATCAGTGACTCGTTGCTCGTAGTTAAAGCAGAAACAATAGTGCCCCAACAATCAAGATAATCAATCAACCAGAACTCAGAGTTTTGTTTTAAAACTATCTGCCACTGAATCAGTAATTATCAGGATTACAAAGCTCCATGGAGTCTTTTCAGCCAGTGGTTCCCAAACTTTGAGATTATCTGCATTTCTCCTCACTGGTCTTTGATTTGCAGAGAAGCCAAATGCTGGCAGGAACACTACTTCAATACAACAAGGTTTTTTCTCCTGGTTCCTTTGAACTTCAGTGATTTCACCACCTCAGAAACATTTCATGTTCCTTTTTTGAATTCAACTTTATTCATATAACGCCCAGTACCAAACGGTCATTTGGAGGCGTTTTACACAGAAAAATGCAACAATTCCCCTTGAACAAGAATAACCAACTGTGGAGGAGAAACTCCTCTTTGACAGGAGGAGATCTGCAGAACCAGACTCAGAGACTTTCTGCTATAAAGCAGTAGGTAAAATCAGTGTATGTAGAACATCCGAGGAAACAAAGTAGCTCAGTCCAGTAAAGGTCTCCCAGTGGTCTAAACACACAGCAGCTTCACTGGAAAACGGCCCAGGGTGTTGTAAGTCCTCCCGAACTGGAAGCTTCATTAAATAGAAATGTCTGAAGCCTAAGATTCGGAGTAGAGACTCTGCCAGCCCCCCAAACTGAAACTGGGAGCTGGTTCCTCGCGAGAGGAGCCTGGGAGCTGATGAGAGTTGAGAGGCGGAGCTAACAGTCTCACAGTGGCGACCCATCGGTTGTGAGCTTTGAACCAGCAACGCTCACATCCCAAGTCTCTTCCTCTCTGATCTCTGGACCTCCGCTGGCAAACTTGGGAGGGAACCTGACAGTCTTCAGTAGATTGCAGCCACCATGTCAGGTTGGGTTCCGTACATCACGTGATTTGCTGTGGTCTACCTGTACGCTGCTTTATTAGGCACTCATTCTGTGACTCTGGCCCCTCTAGAGTCAACAGTCCTAAGTTGTTAGAACAAACCAGGATAGAGCAAGTTTTATAGATCACAGCCCACCATGTTTTTTAGAATTTGTAGATTGACCAAGTTGGTCTGCAAGCTATTGTTTGGTTCAGAGGGTTTGAAGTGGAGAACAAGTTTCTCACCATGGAACTTGGTATTGGTACGATCCACCTGTACAACCAGGGCAGTCACGAACACAGCATCATAAAATAACGTTAACTCAAAGCAGAAACGGAAGGAGAGGGAACTAAACAAGAGCAATCAGATTTCTGCCAAAGGTTGACCTGGACTCAGACATTTAGTTCAAATCTGTTGTGTAGTTTTCACATAATCCTTTAATGCCTATAAAATTAAATCCTAATCCACAATCCAGATCTGGATCTCCAAACTTAATGGAATCTTCCAGGGCCTAGTACCTTTCTGTGGTAAACATTTTGACAAAATCTGTTCTGTGGTGTTTAATGGACATACAAACAGATAAATATACGCTACTGATTTAATCACACCCTCGGTGGTGATTAAAGACGTGAGAAGGATGCAGAAACATTCAAGGGACAGTTGAGACCACATGAATCAATTTTGACCAAACACATTATGAACTTCCAGACAATGTATCCTCATTTCGATACACTGGCTGGATTTTAGCCCATCCTTTGAGGATAATGCTGCTCAGGATTCTCACAGCATTAATATGGAGTTCTCAGTCGTCCCTGATAACCCGGTGCAACCAAGATATCAAGCCGGCAGAGCTGGGACGATAACCCTGCTGTGCCCTCTGTGTCTGCCATGCTCCGACGTCCCTAATGTCATTTTATTTAAGAATAATATCCATTCCACCTGCAGAACCACAAACTGACTCCAGTGAATCTCAAAATGAAGACTGAACACCTGCTGAGTGACATGAGGAAGCAGAAGTCGACTTTTTCAAGAAGACTAAGAGCGAAAGTGTAATTTGTGCACAGCGGTACAACTTCTCGGGTCAGTCAGGTCAAGAACAGGAGCCACCTCCACCCTCTCATGACGAGCTGCCACCAAAACAGGACGAGCATTTTTGAATTCACTGAAGTCATATATGATGCCCTTTGAACCTGAAACACATGAGTGATTGAAGATAATCAGGATTCATCACGATGTATTCATTTGTATTAGTTATGTAATGTTGGTCTAAAAGCACCTATTTCCTGCTTCATGTTGTCACATTTCACCACCTAACAAAACACACGGTTGTCTTTCATCTTCACTACAATGAAATATCTTATTTTACTTCACACCAATGTAAAGCCACTGGCTCACTGGAGCCAGTGGCTGTCAACTCGGAACCACTTAGATGAAACTATATTGATTTTTAACATGCTATTTTCTGGACAATAAGTCGCTCCTGATTATTCGTCGCACCAGTCACAAAATGTGTGTTGAAGAGGAAAAGAACATACATAAGTCACACTGAACTACAAGTCACATTTATTTGGGAATTTATTTCCCAAACTAATCAACCAAGGACAGACTTTTAATGTCAAAAGGAAACTTATTCAGTCTGATGTGAAGATCGGAGGCAGGTTGTGTCCATCTCCACTGGAAGTCTGATTCCTCCTGACCGGCTTCTATCGTCACACCTTCTGCTCTTCTGTGCAACACTTCCTTCCGTGGCGATTTCAAACGTGAGGTTGTTAAGCTAACCAGCTAACCGGGCTGAGCTGGACGGCTGAAGTTGGTTTCATACTCGATCATATCGGTTGAAAGGAGATCAAAGCGCTGTGCGTCCTGGACAGAAGAGGACGGGGGCTGGCCACCACACAACCGGCGTTAAATATTTTGACCTATAAGCCATCCAGACTATAAGTCCCAGGACCAGACAGACTATGAAAAAAAGCGCAACTTATAATTCAGGAAATACAGTCGTATGTGTTTTTATAACTTTTTTTTTTTTTGTGCAGGTGTAACAGAGGGGAAACTTGTGGTTAATCAGTGAGACGACTGAGGGTTCTCCCGTTCTTGTTATTTTCTGCAGAGGACATTAACAGGACAATGAATCCGTCTTCTCCTTATCTTTTTATACTTCCGTCCCCTCAGCCATGTAAAACAACACTGAGCAGTATTTTTAAAGTGAACTTAGAACATTAAATATGAAACGTGAAATAAAATCAAATGCATTTGGAACACAGCCCCCTAGTGGACATAAACATATAGCACATGAGGGTGGAACCAAAGAACGGAAACAAAGACAAACCCCAAAATAAATCACATACCTGCAGAAGACATTAACAGGACAATGAATCCGTCTTCTCCTTCTCGTTTTATACTTCAGCCCCTAAACATGAAAGAAGAGCAGTGTTTCCCGGGCTGCTGACGTCACAGAGCGCTTTTACAGGCAATGGTGCCAAAATTAACGACTTTTAAAACATCTCTAAAACTTAAGATAACGACCCAAACAAGACAAAACAGCCTGGTGACATGATGCCATATAACGATGAACAGTATGTACTAAAAACATTGACATAAAAACGCGACATTTATAAAGAAAATATCTCCACAGTGATTTTTCCTGCAGCCAACCCCGAGCCATGTAAAACAGCACTGAGCAGTATACTGGAGGACTACGGAAGCTTGGGAGGGACAACCAAGACAAGGGTGCAGGAAGGCAATTCAAAAATAAAGCAAAATAAATAAAACATGGGCAATTATAGATAAAATTCACAAATACAACAATAACAATAACAATAATGAATGGAAATTGATGATTAATAAAATGCACTTTTTAACTCCGTTACAGAGAAACAGGATCCAAGCACTTGATGAAGGCTATCACCGAGATGCCTACACCCAAGGATGTTGCAGATGTGAGAAGATTTTTGGGCATGGTGAATAATGTGGAAAAATTCACAAGAGTTTGCAGAGCTCACACAACCTGCTTAAGAGAGACAGAGATTGGACATGGGGATGCATGCAACAGTGAGCCTTCGAGGAGCTATGTCAGGAATTGAGCTCACCCACAGTCCTGGCACAATACAGCCCCAATAGAGACACAAGGGTGGCTGCAAATGCTTTCTCATTTGGACTTGGAGGTGTTCTGTCCCAGAAGCAACCATCAGGAGACTGGCACCCAGTTGTATTCATCTCACACAGTATGACAGTGGTAGAGCGGAGGTACGCTCGAATCTAAAAAGAAGCACTGGCAATGACCTGGGCATGTGAGCATGTGAGTATTTAGTCATGTCTGGTTGTAATGAACTTTCTTATAGAGACTGATCATAAACCACTCATCTCTCTGCTAGGCAGCAGAGCCCCCAATGACTTGCCTCCTTGGATTCTGAGGTTCAGACTATGACTGCTTCGATTCACATACAAAATTGTGCATGTAGGTAGGTAAGAATCTTGTCACAGGCGATGCACTGTCGAGAGCCCAAATCCAGACTCCACTATCAGCAGAGGTGATGCAGCTGGAAGAAGATGTCAGAGATGTTTATTAATCAGGTAGTAGAGCACTTAACTGCATCAGAAGCACAGCTGATCCAAATCAAGAATGCAAAGGACTCAGATGAGGTCTGCAGACAATTAAAAACCCTACTGCAGGTAGGTATAGGATGGCCGAACACAGACTCTTCTCGCAGAACTCTAAATATATTGGCAGTATCATCAGGATCTGCTGATGACAGATGGACTTCTTATGAAAGGAAACAGACATCCCTATAAACATGCAAGAGGAGATGCTGGATAAGGTGCATGAAGGGCACCACACTAAGTGCATGGCCAGAGTGCAACAGTCCATGTGGTGGCCAGTAGGGGTGTCCTGTTCCGATATTGATATTGGATAACAGCCCGATATCAGCTAAAAAACAAGTATCAGATTTTATCGGACTGCATCAAAGATCTCCAACATAAGCGCTCCGGTATGCAGACCATTTTCGGCTGCAGCACTTCTATCCATATGTGCCTCTGGTTCACACACCAGTAGGTGGCGGTAATGCGCCTTAACGTAGGTGCTTCCCACCACAAATGCCAAAGAAGTAGAAGAGCACCCAGATCCAACCAATAAAACATCTCTGATCCAGCATGCAGAGCCCACATGATCACAACAACCACAACATGTATGCGCTACTGTAGTCCTAATGTAGGCCGCAGTGACCGGCGTCGACCATCGCCACAGGTGTCCTGTCGCACCGTGTCCACACACGGTGTGCACAGACAGTGCGCCAAATGTGCCGGAACACCGGAGCTGCTCCATTTTTTCAGTGCAATTTTGCATGGTTTTTTTTTTTGAGATGTGAAAATCTGGAGCTTAATAGCTCTTGGGACGAGGCCCGCGAAGCTCCGTGTCTGAGATACCTCATTGCTCCCCGGGCTGAGGGCAACGTGCATAGAGGGTGATAACACGGAGGTCCAGGTGTGTTAAGTGAGGGGAAAAAAAGGGCAGGCTGCGCAGGTGAACGCTCCTGAGAGGCTGAGTGGAGGACGCATATGAAGGTTTGAACTATGTTTAAACAAAAGACAAATGTGAGAAAATGTTCATATAAAGTGTGTGGTGAGGGCTTTTACAGCCTTAAAACATATATAATGATTGTAAAAAAATAAAACTAACTACTTCGCGGATTTCGCTTATCTGGTTATTTTTAGAACATCTCTCCGCACTAAACTAGGGACCACTGTAGTAGCTTTAAGCATCGGCTTTGCTACTACAATAGTTTTTACGTATTATTACAAGTGAGATGTCTCGTGTCGTGGAATTTGTGTCTCGTCCCACCCCCAATCAGTACTGAACTGGGTTTGGTTTAGCTTTTAGTTATTTTTGTGCCTTGAGCAGTTCACACAACTTGGAAACAAGTATTTGAGTTACGACATACAAACAAATAGTTCTTCTGTAGCTGTTAGTAAACTGTGTGCTTTTGGTTTCTGGATTTCACATTTCTCTCTTTCTACTGAACTGTCAGTTGGCCCAAACCGGTGTGTCCTGTGCCCACACTGAGACTTCATCAACACCTAAACAGAGGGATGGAGAGAGGCATACACACACGCACACACACTTGGCTGAATCATGAGGATCTGACGGCGCCCTCTTCCTGTCAGTATGTTGTTTGTGTGGTTGTTGTTTACTACAGCATTTTACTCACTGTGATGCAGCTCTAATTAAAGCCCTTTTG
This sequence comes from Parablennius parvicornis, assembly GCA_900302745.1. Taxonomy (NCBI): domain Eukaryota; kingdom Metazoa; phylum Chordata; class Actinopteri; order Blenniiformes; family Blenniidae; genus Parablennius; species Parablennius parvicornis. The sequence continues at coordinate 4,267 of OMNM01055383.1, read as the reverse complement.
AACTCCGAGGGTGATGGATCAGGTGAAATACCGTCTCTAATCAAGGGACAATATCCAGCCATTAACTCACTCTTTAAATTTGTGACTGGTGTTGGGATGTTTTTTTACCAATTGACCAATTAAATGCTTGTTTTGGGGTGTAACTGCCAATCAGAGTCAAGATTACCATCCACAAATTTTAATATGGAGAAAACAAAGGAGAACACTAGTCAAAATATTCATCATTATTGTGACGGAGCGACTCCGTCAGCAACGGGGCAGCGATACGCGCACTCGCACGCACACACACTGCACCTGTGTCGCGCAGGCAGCGGAGAGCCTCGTTCAGTGACGTCGCAGCTGCACACATTGCTACACGCTACATGCATTTCCTCATTCCCCTTCGTACTTATCATGACACCATTCATTGAACTCATCTCTCTCTCTCTTCCCATCTGTTAGCATAGTCAGCCAGGGGTGCACACTTGGACTGGTTATGTTCTCACAAACTTTCACACATCCTCACACACACACAGAACTTACTGGTGACATGACACCGCAGAGTTGTGACAGGCAAGACGGGGCGAAGTAAACCCCAGACTTAAAAAGAAGACTGAGCGTGAGTTGAAGGTCATGTGATCAATTGTTGTTTCGATTAATAATTAATTTCTGTTTATGAGGGGAATTATTTCGGGATTTGGTTTGGAAAATGTTTTTGTTTATTTTATTAGGAAAAGTAAATGTCCTGAAAGAAATATGTCAACATTTATTTTTCAAGAATTGATGATTGGTGGAATTAATACAACCACACCCCTGGGAGGGGCTTAATCTTTAAAAGCAGAGTGCTGAGCTGCAGAAAAGTGTCATTTTGTTTGTGTTGCACAGTGGATCAACAAGACTCAACCCAGAACTTTTCACAAACCCACCAGCTAGACGCAGAGCTGGGATCAGGTTATGTTCTCGTTCTTTCTTGTGTTAAATATTATTATTTTATTTGTTTTTTTCTCTCACACTGTAAATACTGAGAACTGGCACTGTTTTAAGGGAAATAAAAGAAAAGTCGGCTTGTCATTGAAAAGCGTCTTAGTTGTTCTTTGAATGGGAACGAGCCCCACCACAATTATGTTTCAGTCTACAGAAGACAAACATCAATTGGAATCAAGACCGTGTTTAATCCTCCATTTACATAGCAATGTTTCGAGTGAACACGTATGTTTTTTGCGTTTCTGTTTCAATAAAAATTTACGTTTATACGTCCAAGTTTGGAAAACGATGTCTGTTTGCACAGCAAATGCATAAATGTTAAAAACATTGTAGGTTTCATGTTGGGGTATTGCCAAACGTGAACCTTACACTAACATACACCATCCTACACCAACATTGGTGCTGTTGATTGTTTTAGTAATGAAACCGCACACATGCAGCAGAGAACAATCCTCTGTAAACATTGTCAATGGCAGTACACAAACATTCGTATGGACAGACGACTAAGTTGGACTGTTATTACACTAAGTCCCAGGAGAATCTGGACTGGGAGTCACGACACTGGAGGAAACATTGTTCTTATTGTCCCATACTGAGCATGGGCAGAACAACTATTCACTATGGTGCAAGCTATGGTGCACATCACCAATTGCCGTGTTGCTGCCATCTACACAGACAGAGAATGAGAGTTTGCACAAACTCGCTTTTCCCCCCTTTTTCACGGGGACTGAGATGGAGACGAAAATGGACCATTTTCAAAATGTTGCATTTTCACAGTTTTCATGGAGCTGGATTGGTTTCAAAAAGTTCCACTTTGGGATCCGTTTTCATAAATTGCATTTTCAGTATGCTTGACCACTACTAACAGACACCCAAATTGCGTTTTCTCTTGAAAACATTGTTTAATCAGCAGCAGACAAAGGCCAATAAGAGTAAAGATGGAGACCTTACTCAACAATATTAAGATGTTTGTCAGATATTTTTTTGTGAGCGGTCTTGAATAGCCAGATCCAATTTAGGATGTCAGAAAAGGTCAATCAGACATTTCATCAGGGATTGTGAGAGCCAAGTCACCAACAAGCTTTAATCAGGAGAAGCAAAGATAGTCAACAGCACGGCAAAGGGCTTGGCAAATGTCCAGAAATCAAGCTAGCCATCAGCTAGTTTCAATCAGGAGGAGATAAAGGTCAGCAAGCGCCATGATGGTCATCAGTCAGTTTAAGAGCCAGACAAACGCCAATGAAAGTAAAGATAGCTGATAACCAATTTCTCTGCAGAGCGGTGTAAATAACTTTCAATCAGGAGTATAAAAGTTAAACTAGAAAATTCCAGAGGAAATTTTTTGTGCCTGCCTCCTGCTGCCGACCGATACCCCTTAAATACTGTCACTATTATATATAATATACATCACAGCAAACATTAGCATGTTCATGTCCTGCTCTCTCCTTTCTGCTGTCTCTCCTCTGGCTCTTCTCGTCCTGCTCTCTCTCCTGCTCTACCTCTATGGAGGTATTATTGGTGAAAAAGGTTTGATCACTTGTAAAAGTGGAATTAGTATATGTGTACTGTGAGTTGTGTACCTGTAGAGTTATTTTTTTCCCCACAAATAAAACACCACATTACGCATTCACAACTTCTTAATTACAGGTGCACACATCCTGTTTGACAAGTCACAGATTAAAACAAGTCACAGATAAAAAATTGACATGCTCACATTTTCCTTCAATCATCTGGTGAAAAACATTTGTGCACCTGTATCATTGTGAAGTTCTTCCACACAAGTCACAGATTGTTTGTTTTTTCTCTACAATTTTTTCAACTACAAATAATATATTGGGCAGCACGGTGGCACAGTGGTTAAGGCCCACACCTCACAGCGAGAAGATCCTAGTTCAAATCCAGCTGGGGACCTTTCTGTGTGGAGTTTGCATGTTCTCCCCTTGTGTGCGTAGGTTTTCTCTGAGTACTCTGGTTCCTAAAAAACTTAAACGGGGGGTCCTTGAGCGCTGCTCGTGTGGCTACTACCGATAGGTCATTCTGTCCTGAATTGACAAAACTTCACAAAAGGCCAATTCATACTCCATAAGAAGTTCGGCCAGGACATGTGGGAAATCGGGCTTCCCACATGTAAATGAATACTTGAACGCACCACTCACCACTTGCCGTCAGTTCCTGCGGCAAAACAGGACCAACATGTGTAGCTCAGACAAAAACTTTCTAATCCGTTAATGAAACAGTTCAGAGAAATGTATTTTTGAAAACATTGGAGAAGAGACATTAGCTGTGCAGTTGAAACGTTAGCTGCTGTGAGGGGGCATGACCTGCGAGTTTGGCAGCTTCTCCTGGGAGTATGAACAGTCCTACCAAACAAATGCTTTTTCCGGCAGCTGGCTGACGTCACTGCCGAACTTCTGGCCAAACTTCTTATGGAGTATGAATAGGCCTTAAGGCTCCACTAAGATATCTGGTGATCTTCTGTGTTCTCTTCTCGAAATCTTCCCTCATGCCTGCATACATTTACTCATTAGTTCCAATTGTCATCACAGTATTCTCTTTTAGGACACACATCAAACTGAGACAGTTACTGGTCCACCCAAAGGGCAAGGATTTTATAGATCAAGATCAATATGAGCTATTAATGTCTTTATTTTATTGACAGATCTGCAGTAATTCTTCCTCCTCACTTGGAGTGAGGATCAGTCTATTGTGCAATTGGTGAGTGTACCTTCCGGCCATTCGATTTTCCTTTTTGATGTCAGAAAACGGGAAACCGAAAACCATCCGACTTCTGTTCTATGATTTGATATTGGAAAACGAAAAACGTGAGATGGCTCGTCTCCCTTTTTTCGTTTTAAAATTAAAAATGAATTAACGGAAATCGGGTTGTTTCCCGATATCCGTTTCTTAAACAAAATTCGGGAAATAAAATACAACCGTAATTCTTTATTTCAAGTTTGATGTGCGGGAAAACCCAGAAGTCGACTCTCTTCTGCTGCTGCTGCTGCTGCCACACTGTCCTCAGTCTGGCTGCACTCCTGGTGATATTCTTGTATAAATTTAATGATAAAGACATCTAAAAATGTCTTTGGATGCGCCAACTTAATTTGCGCAACCATCGGCAAAAAAATCTCAGAGATAAGTCAGAATGTAGTCAATCTGCTCAGTAACACTGACACTATGAATTGCCCCTCAAGATTTATTCCAACGCAACAGTAAATAGACTGGTGTGTCTGTGTGTCTGTGTGTGTGTGTGTGTGTGTGTGTGTGTGTGTGTGTGTGTGTGTTCACGGTTCCTCTGGCTTCA
>OMNM01055382.1:0-12038 GCA_900302745.1 Parablennius parvicornis | reverse complement strand
TTCTTCTTTTAAGGCTCCAGCAAAAACATATAGTATCTTTTTGTTGCACACCCACACCCTCACATCTACACACACACACACACACACACAGCTCTTTGAGTGAACTATTGTAGTACGTTGTGCCAGTGAACGTCTCATCAGTCACTCCTCTGGAACACACAGACACATCAACATAGGCTGGATGTTTTTCTGACAGACTGCAAATAACCTCAACGACTATTTAAGGCAAGAGTGAGCATTTCCAAAGGCATTAGCATGAGGGCACCAGTGCCTGTCACAACGCGTGCCATGCTGCAATTGTCCGCATGGCCAAGATATCCCGGGTACTGCGGCCTAATTGTCGCTGGCTTTATCTGACCACGGCCTGCATGCGTGAAATTATTCCGCCTTTCAAAGGGAGAGTCAGATGGTGGGAGTGTTGATGTTCTGTGGCCTTGCAGATGATGGAAAAGAATAGTTCTCGTGGTAGAAAGGTACGCTTCAACTTCACAGCCTCTAACCATGAGAGCCTGGTAGATTTATTGGTCAAGTGTTACACGTGTCTCTGAAGACATAGTTCTTGCACATGCAAGCTAACATGACCTTATCAACTGCTGTGTTGTCTTGTTAACACTCGTACAGTTGTTCACTCATTGCATTGCAGAAAGGGCATGGGCCTTTGACAGTAGAAAGCGGATTAGTCTGCAAAGCAAAGATTCTTACTGAGTTTAATGGAATAGAGATGAGTGGATGGGAGATTTAAATAAATTAACCTTCAGTGAATTCCCACAGGCTTGGAGGAATGACAGAGGGGGGCATGAGGAGGAATTTGTTCCTTGTCACTGATGTGATGAATAGTTATGACATTATTATGGTGGGTTGCTGCTCTGCAGTGTGCACCTCACCCACAGTTCCAAACACAGCAGGATTTAAACTGCAGATATTGACAAACTCACAGAAACGTTTGCCCGCCTTTCACATCAATCACCATTCTGCATGTAGTGTTTTTCCACGGTGCACTGCAGCTCTGTATGTCAGTGGAGTTGTGGAGGTTTTATTACATGCAGAGCAGAAGTGAATTTGTAAATGCACAGTGAGACATTCCAGTGCTTGTATTATTTCAAAATGTCATCACAACATCAGGGAATAGATTAACCTTTACCAAACTCCTAACAGTAAGAACAGAACTCTTTCTACATACTTGCCATCATATTAACCCTGATTGGTATGTTTGACATTTACTTAAATATAGAAAATGCTGGTGATTCCGGCGAGGCAAACTCTGGGTAGAAGGTAATAGTGTTTTAAAGATCACATCCCTCATTGCCAACTCGCTACTTCCCAAAATGAGCCACACAGTTGATGGTGACGGAAAATCCTGTCAAAGAAAAATTAGATTATTTTTTTGTGTTGATTAAAATACTTTATTTTCTGTGCAACATTTGCACTGCTATAATTTTGGCATTATCTTTGTGAATCTGTAGGTTTTTTTAAAAAATTTGTAACAATTTCTGTAATTCAGAATAAGATGAAATGCTGCATTTGTCGACGTATTGAATTCACACTTTTGTTGGCTTGAGGCTGTTTGAGTCCAACAGCTTCTCTCTTGATGAAAAGTGCCTCTTTTGTTGCATCAATTCCCCAAAAAACCTCAATTACAATTTTCTTCTTGAACCTTTTGACAATGTTGAATGAATAACTTGCTCGAAGTTCATTGAGTCAGTCCATGTCGTATTCAGCATTCGCTGGTTGAGCGTCAGCAACTACTGCATAATCTAGCAGATATTCCAGGACAGTTCATAATCTGTATCGTCTGCAGTTTCCAAAAGGTAGTAACAAGGTAACAGGTATCAGGGATGCACGATCCACTTTTCACTTCCGATCCGATCCCGTTACATGAATTTTGATATCTCTGCATACCGATGATATTCCGATACCAGAGCTCTGGTTGCTTTAAAATTGTTATTATAATTATTGTTGATTTTATATGAGGCTGTCATAAACTGCTCCCTCCAGGAAAGTATGAAATGTGTTCATGTTTGCATGTCTGCTCCCAAAAGACAACTTGAGGTCAGAATGAGGTCAGAAAAGGAAACAGTACAAACTATTTTTGTTCAGCTTGGACAATGTGGGGGTCTGAGTGACGTCATCATCTCATAATAAACTTGTTCTAACTTTAAAACCTCACAATTACTTTATTAATCTCTGGGGAATTTTTTGGGCAACCCAGCACAAACAGCAATGTTTCCAGCACTAACACAGGGCGAACAATTGGGACTATTTTCACTGAGTTTTGAGTGGAGGAGGACGCAGCTTCACGGAGGTGTGAAGCGGAGGAGGAGCTCGGTGTCGTTCTCCTCGGCGAGCTGGCGTTTTATAACGCTGACGTCTGGCTGCAGGGCGGCGCCTCTCCGTGTGACGGCTTTGGAAATGCTGCACGTTGCCGTGTTGCTTCGTGGTGTTTGAAAACAGCACACGTGTTGTCATGAAGAGTCTGATAGCTAAATGCTACTGTTAGCCTGCTGGCTGGCTGCAAACTGTGGAATGGATGTCCGGACTCATTGCTCCGCGTCTCATTGAAACCGCCTCCGTCCAGGAACTCCAGTCCACATTTTGCAGCCAGCGAGCAGAGCAGCTGGCCGGCAGTACCACATGTGGAGTGGTTTCAGCAGATAGTGAAGCACGGACGAGCCTCGTGGATCGGAAATCTCCGCAGGTTGGATCAGAGATTCCCGATCCGGGAATTACGTTGACATCTGAGCCCGGTGCCGATATTGGATAGTATCGGCTCCATCCCCTGATAGTATGTCCTGGTTGTTGCTCTGTGTATGGAAAAGGAGATTTAGCTTAAGACCCAGTTCTTGCAGAAAACTGGACCGTTTTATCATCTGAAGTTGGAGCGGAGTGGAAAACTACAAACGTAAAGATTTGCTGAGTCAGGAAAGTAGCGAGAGCAGTTCAGGAATATATTTGTTTGGCCAGGAATGCCACGTTTTATCATTGCATTGTTTTAATTTAGCCATTGATTAATTGAACTTCTGAGCTTACATTTCCAAGACATGGGATTCAGAATATAGACAACTAAAGAAGAGTATTAAGAAAAAGAAAACAACTGACAGTATTTTCATCGTATTGTCAGATTTGTCTCCTTGAACTATTGTGATATTATTTGATAGTGGTATCACCCGCTCCTGCCTTTACATCAGATTGGTTTCACCCATAGCGCGTGCTACATTCCCAGCTCATGTGCTCTGTGTATTAAATACATGAAGTGTGTAAGACACACATTTGTCTCTGTACATGTTTGTCCATTTTCACTATGTTTGTGTTTTTCTGTTATGAGATTGTCAAAACATGAAAAATCGGCCTGCGAGAGCCTGTGCAGCATGTTTATTTATATATGGAGGGAAATCTTGTAGTTTGTGTTCACGAGCTGGTGACAGGATGTGTGTCTTCCACTGTGCTGACAGTTTACCCAGCAGACCTTCAGTCCATCGTGCGCTGACACGTCTCCATGGAAACGGTCAAACTTAACAACAGCATCCTGTTCCACCTCCAGTTGGACCCAATGGGTAAATCAGTGTCACTGTACGCGCCGTACTCGGCGTAATGAATTCTCTGCTCGACTTTGTCCCGTCGTGCAGTCGACATGAGACCTTCACCAGATCAGGCTGCAGTCTTAATGTTTGTTTAAATTGTTTCTGTTTTTAATGAAAGCAGAGGGTTTGTTTTCCCAGGATCAAGAGGATGACTTGCTACGGTTTTATAACATTCAGAGAATACATGGTGATTAATTTCTTTGCATATAAAAATAGTGGAGATATTCGAACCTCAAGTAAAGACTGGATTTAGGAAACGAGTTGTGAAACCTCTTGACGGTAGATTTAATTGCCGACACAAATGATACGTATATTCTCAGGGTGCTGTGGTTCATAGTTACACCTGTATATTGTTTTGTCAAACATTAATTGCCATAAATTGTGGATGCAATTTATCTTTACCAAATCCATTGAATTACAAATGAAGCAAGACACTCTCAAGCGTTAATTTTATTAGTTCACATGTGCTTACGCTGCCTGATAATGCACTTGTGCATAAAATGAGCCTGTGCACTTTCCCCTCAGATGAAGTGCCTGTGGTTTCAATTGCTCTTTGTCATTGCTATAAATACACAGGAAGTGAAAAGCTCGGCTAATAGTCTCTGGAGCATACCACCGCTGCTTGGCATGCCTTGCCATCCATTGCTAAGCCACATCAGTCAGACACCTTGTTTATGCATCTGCTGAAGGCACTCAGCACTCACAACTTCACCAGGCTCAGGCCATTTTAGGAAGCTCAGCGCTCGTGCGCGCGGTGCTGCGCCACACCGAGCCCTGTTGTTCCACTATGAATAGAGTGACATCTTGTTTTATTGTGGTTGCTGATCTGCGTGGAAGCGATCTTAGCGAGGGCCGGCGGAGGTCTTGTGACTGGGTCTCATCGATAACCTTTCAGGTGACTGGGGGCTAAATTGGGATCCTGTTTGTAGACTTGGCAGCTGCCACCCATCAGGATCCAGAGTTATAGGCTGCGACTGTCACATTACTCTGATACACAGCTGCCAGTTTTGCAGTAATTGCAGTGCAGTTTGATCCCGAATGTTATCATAGGGTAATTCTGTGTCACTACATTGGTATTTATGTAATAGTAATGGAGACTGTGACCTCTGTGGTCTGTATTAATCATTTGGTTGGAAGACTCTCCAACCCCAGCCACTCGTCACCGTCTGCTCTGCTATTGTTTTGTCGGGGTTGTTGGCTTGACCTTTAATTGATATTAGTGCTTTGACGGTTTGTGGTTTGGCAAAAATAAATAAAAATCTAAAACACTTTGTGATTTCAGCATTGTGTTATGTGACGGTAAAACTTGTTTAAGTCAGGGGTGTCAAACTTATTTTAGTTCAGGTCCACATTCAAACCAGAGTCACTGTGGGCGGCCGGACTGGTAAAATAATGCCATCATAACTTTTAGATTTAAACTTGAAGAGTTTTCTTTGCTGTGGCACAGAGTTTACATATTGACGAGGTCCCTGTGTCTGATAAAGCAGTCAGTTACTCTAGTTTCTGTGGTACTTTCTTGGTGGTTTGGCTGGCCAGAGTGTGTTTGTCCCACAGTCCTTATGTTTGACACTCCTGGTTTGAAGTAAGTGCTTCTAGTTGTTTTCTTTATAGATCTTTAGAGTGATGTTTTTTTTTCATTGACACACTGGAAAAATGCTAGGAAAAGTTACTTTTGAAATGTATAATATTTACTCTAGAGAATTTAGTGGCAGTTTGACGTCAACACTGCAAATTTTCCAAGTTTTCTTCTTGAATCATTTCATAGATTCATCATGAAAGCTGGTCTCTCTTTTCAACGGTCACGATCCCATTGAAATGAAACATGTTTGTTCTGCAGTTCTTGGCACAAATCTGCTCCTGGTGTTCCTGGTGTTCCTTCTCTGAGCTCTTGTGGGACTGAATGAAGACGGAGCAGAACAGAGGCAATCATAGGAGAATAAAAAGTAGAAACATTTGCCATCTTTTTTTCTTTTTTCATAATGGAATAGCGTCTCTGGGAATTGTTACCTCCACTTATCCTTTTGCGTTAAATGTCAGTATGATGGGTGTCTTCCTTTCTACAGCATTAAATCTGTCAGGCGCATCCAACTGTGAGCTCATAGAACTGAAGTGGTACTTTTGAAGGCATTTCCCCGTTTGTCTCTTTATGTATACACTATTTGCTTTGTGTCTTTGACCAGCCAAAGTGGAGAGATCTGTTACATCCAAACAACACAGCAGGTTTCCTTTGTCTGTTCCTCGGCAGATTCCAGCTGTGGACGATCTGTGGCCACTCGCTGTCGGCGTTCACGTTTCTCCCTGACGGGTGAATGTGCTCGGCCAGACTTTTCTTGTTTGCTGATACACATCGCTGGCGCCAAAAGGCAGTTTGTTGACACAGTTAGGGTTTAGTAGTGAAGTGAACAGTCAGAAGGCTAACTCATTTCTGAGTTTGGGAATATGCTAATGTCGCGTGCCACCGTCTGGCCCGTCGCCTTGTTCAGATGAGCGAGTGCTCGGTAAGTCACCATGGGCTCTATATGTTTCTCAGTCCCAGCTCGAGCCGCCCCACCACATTAATGCCTTCCCTCAAATGTTGTGCTGATGCTTCTGCTCTGTATTCTTCCTACTGCAGCAGTGGGTTTATTAGCTGATAGGAGTGAGATTAGGGACTACAGCAACATCCAGAACATACAGAGTCATCCTAGTGTAAACCCGGCTCTGTGCCTAAGAGATCATAGGTTTGATCCGAACAGCTCACAGAGAGTCAAAGTCTTTACTTAAACAAGTTATGTTGAGTTCTTATTCACTGGTTCCCATTTCATAGTTCTGTGTTTGACCTAGTGTGACTACACCTCTGCTCTTTAGCTGGTGGACTGTCACTCTTTAACACAAACATCTCGGCTTGCACATCATTTGGGAGGTTCTGCTGTTTCAGTCTGCTACTGAATACATTCATCATTGGTTTTTGATGAAAATACATTTGATATAAGAGAGAAATGAATAAATGATTTGCATTGAATTTCTTGGCAATTGAGGAAGTTTAATATTTTAGAAGTAGATCTTGTTCTCTGCTGCCTCACTTTCCCGTGAATGGTGCGTGCTGGTGATGCAGCCTTGACTTGAGATCCCGTCAGAATCCGTTGTGGTATTTCTCGCTCTGCATCGTGAGGCCATAAAGTGTGTCTCAGCTTATTGTCTTCATTTCCCTCATTTACCCCCGCAGCCCTTCTGTCCTCAATCTCCTCCAGCCAGCCTCCTGGTATTTATTCTCCCCCTCCTCTGGGGAGTGATACTCAATGACATCGCTATTCTCTCTGACCAGATGTTACAACTTAAACACGCCATTCATCAGTCTGCAGACGAGTGAGTAGCAGTGGTGACAGAGGCAATGACCCAGCAACAGCTTTGTTAATATGCAAGTTTGCACACGCAGTCACACACTTCAGAACTTTATTATTCTTTCTTTGTTAACCTGCGTAGATTCCTGCTGTGGCTGATGTCTGGGAGTTCAGTTCATCGCTCAAAGCTTCAGATTCATGATAAAATAACCATGTGCAGCTAAAACCTGTTTCATTGAGACCGGATTTGTGGAAAGCTTTTCTCCAATTTGCCTCTGAGCTTTTACTGTAGCAAAGCTATCATTCAGGTGCCAGATCAGGTAGTGAATTTCAAATGAAATGTCCTGGATGTAGCCTGTCATGTAGTTTGAAATCACATTTGAGTAGAACAGTTTTATTCCTTCTTGGTCCACGGTACTCGTCACATTGACTCCGCATCTTAGAAGTCTTGTTTCATTTTACAAGGTTGAAATGTGAAATTTTGAATCTCTGTAAGCTGAGGTGAACCTTTCTCCCTCAGCTTGACCTGAACGACCTCTGGAGCAGCCGAAGCTGCGGTTTCTTCCCCTGCCAGCTCGTCAACGCCGCTTCAGTCTCTCCGTGGCTTCTCGTTGTCGTCTTCCTGGGAGCACTTTGTGCCTTCTCACGGCCGAAAGGCAGTCTCTTGAAATGTTTACTGGGGACGGAGTTAACATTAGCAGGGTAATGGATTTATTTCACTCCTCAGACTATTGACGGGCATCTTTAAAGAAGTGTGACAGATGGGTGCTGAATTGAGATTGACTTAGAAGATGTCTGTGTGCTTGTGTGTGGCAATGTGTGAGCTCAGATGGGAGTTCTATTTAAACTGACTGTAGCGAACACAGTCTCCACGCCTAAATCTAACAAATCTGCCACCCACACGTTTAATGTATTTCAAAACCCTATTTATCACATCGCGTTGCCTGGATTGTAAGCACAGTTTAGCCTCTTTTCTGATGCATTTTGTCCTTTTTTTGAGATGCACGAAGGCAAAGCATGTCTGTTTCACCTTAGTAATCACACAGTGCCGTGCTAGTTTAGAAAAACAACCTGTTTGTTTCACAACATTCTCAAGTGAAAACAATCAATCTTCGTTGGCATTTTGGGTGTCTGCATGACACATCTTGAGAAACCCGTTGTGATGCAGTTGGCAGAGAGGTTGTCCTTCGACTGGATGGTCATAGGTTCAATTCTCAATTTCCATTGTCCATAGTTTGAAGTGTCCTTGAGCAAGACACTGAACCTCAAACTGTTCCAAGCAGGTGGATATAGCGCCTTGCCTGTGGCAGCCACGGCCATCGGTTGTTGAATTTCCGCCTTGGATTAGTAAAATATTTCTATTCCATTCCATAGCTACATTTTTGTTTTCTCGATGTTTCGTCTTTTCTCTGGAGTCTCTCACTGCCACTCACTGCTAAGCCATTGATCAATCTTGATTTTGACTGATTGAAGACATGAACACCGTGGTGACACAGGAATCTCTGATCTCATTACATCTGCTGTGACATTAGAACAAGTGTCTGTACATGTGATGAAAAGATTCACCTGCAGCTATGTGGAACGTCACATTCTGTTTTTGTATCAGAAGGTGCTTTTGAGGAAATGAACAACAGTTGAGGGATGTTTCTGGTGCTGTCTGAGTTTAAAACTGATTAGGGTCCTTCACACCTCTGATAGAGCCACAGTGAAGTGGGGCTTCTGATCTGTTGTGCCACGGACGGAAAACAAATCTGAGCACAAAGAAGTGTCATGAATTTTTCATGAATTTAGACGGAGTCCTTCCAGGACCATGTTCTGAATTACAAGCAAACATCCTTTCAAGCTGCTACGCTAAGCAGGAAACGCAAGCTAAGGTGGCCGTCATTTATCTGGACACGGACGCTTTCGCCACATAGTTTTTTCTTCATATTACCTTGATCTGTAAGTGTTGTTGTTGTTATGTTTATGTGATATGATGAAAATAGAACTGCTAAGAAAACATTGCTTCCACTGCACTGTGATAAATTGGCCTCATTACGCTGTATATCTGAGCTTGAGTTTTTCCTCCCAACAAATGATGGGCTCACCACGTCTACATCCGTGTTAAAATTAGGATGAAATGCAGATTTTGTGCAAGTGCTATTTTGGGAGGGAGCAGTGGATTCCATGTAGTTTTTATCTTTCCTTCACGTTAACGATCTTTATGTTAACTATGTTTTTGTTTCAACTTTACATTTTTTGTAAAGTTCTGACCTTGTTAAAATTGACCTTGATTGGTAAAGAAGGGAATGGTGCCTGTGTCGGTGTGTCTAAATATTGATTCAAATGTCAGAGAACTACTGTATCCTTGTGTCCATTTTTTCCCAAGGCTCCGAAAAAAATCCATTTGCTCAGTAGAGGTCTCATCATTTCGATAGTTTTGATTATCTTTAAGGTTACCTCGCCTCAGTTTAACTGAGGCTTCAGATAGTAGACTACTTTCTTAGTGTATTTAATTTATTTGCTTTATGGTACAATGAATTATGTATGCTATGAAGTCTCATAACTGTGAATCTCTTCCTAATAAAAGGTGCCCCCCTGCATGCAAAGAATTCAGGAGCTTCACGGGTTTGGTTGCGTCAGCCGGGCTGGCAGTGTGCGTCCGCGTGACAGAAACTGTTGGTTGATGGACTCTTGATGGCTACGATCATCTCTGATGAAGGAGGTGCAGGAACACCTGCTGCCGCCCGTGTTAACACAAGTTAACAAGAGCAGTCAGAGATTTCTGACGTCCGCCAACGTTGACGTGGACAAGAAAAATTCAAAAAATATGGTGAAGATCCGTCATGTACTTTCAACGTGATCCTCATTTGAGACCCCAGAAATTAAAATCCGGATCCAGAATTCGGATTCAGATTCAGATCCGGATCACTTCCTAAATGTAATTGATTCTTCTATAATCTAATGTCTATGTCAAGTAGTCCATAACCATAAAAACTGAAATCCAGATCCAGATCACTCCAAAACACCAGAATGTAATGGAGTCATCTGGGGCCTACGATCCATCTCTGGTGAAAATTTGGTGAAGATCCGTTCAGTAGTTTTGACGTAATCCTGCTATCAGACATACAAATAAATAAATAAATAAATAAATATAGGTGATTTTATTATGTCCTTGACATAATAGTGGTTTTAGGCTTCTGCTGAAACTTCCAAAGTTCCTCTGTTAAGAGAATTTCTTGTCCGTCTTCCAGGACTCAACACTCTGCCCTTTGACCCAGCAACCAACAACGAGCCTCTCCAGTTCAACGGTTCAAGCGGACCACTGGTGACTGATTGCCCTTCCTTGGAAAACACTACTGAGATTAGCAAGAAGAGGAAGAGAAGCAGCCTGCCTCCAGGTACTGACCACACCAGAGCCTCAGGATTACTTTGTGTTGTCAAATCCTCACCATTCTGCCCTCACTCCCGTCAAGTGCTCGTAATTCCTCTCCTCAATCAAGAGAGCTTTGAAGCTCTTCTTCATGTTCCTACTACGAGATTCTCCTGCCTGATCCTTTTCCCAGTAGCTTTTATGGGAATTGTTGAGTAATCGTGTTATTGGTGACAGTATGGGAAAAAAAGCAGCTTAGGTTTGTCTTTGCTGTTTGTTTTTGATTACCTTGCTATGTCCTCAGGCTGGAGGGGTGTTTCTGTCTGTGTGTGTGTCTGTCTGTGTGTGTCTGTGTGTCTGTGTGTCTGTGTGTCTGTGTGTCTGTGTCCGACCGCGTTTTTGCCTGAACGGGGTGAGACGGGTTTTCATGTGGCTCCACTGACAACTGTGGTGGATCGTAGAGAAAAGAGCGTGACCACAGCTTACATTTCCTCTCACCCCTCCGTTGTTGTTTACATACGCCACTTTGCACTCATTGGTTGTTTTGTTAACTCGCTTTATTGAAATGTCGGCGCTACACATCCTCGTGCTCTTTGAACGAGGTGCAGACGCTCCTCTCAGTAACAGGAGAGAGCTTTTATTTTGAAAGAGGCCAATGCAATTAAACAGTAATTTCAGTAAGTGATGGGTTGCCGGGTAGTGTGTCAAATTCAAGAAAGACTCTCTAATTAAAGAATTAAAGAAGTAGTGAATCATTAATTGCTTTGTGAGCATTAGAAAGAAGAGATGCCTCAACACAGAGGTGTTGTTTCATGGGCTTTGCGATGGTAATTGGACGGGATTAATACTGCACATTACTGCTGGCTTAATCAACTCTTCATCTCTTCCTCACATCTTCACGTGGAAGAGTTCACAGCTTGATAACGTTTCATTTAATTCTCCACAGCCATTCATTGCAAATAATAGTGAACCAAATATTTGTGATTTTAAAAATGGTGAATTCATTTAAATCAGTCGAACATAAGGTCCGTGGGCCGAAACTGGCCGGCAAAAGGTTCCAGTCAAATTGTCATCGTTAACCATTATTGTACCGATTAATATTTAAAACTACTTATTACATTTTCATTCATTCATATTTGATTGTCAAGTTTATTTCTACATATTCTTTCTACTTGTCATTTAAGCATTTTGGCAAAGCTTCGAGGAATTTCCCTCTGGGATTAATAAAATATTTCTCTTCTCTTCTATTAAAAGATGTCAAAATAGTCGGGAAAATGCTGGACTAGAAAGTTAAAACCACCAAAATAAGATGAGAATATAATGAGATGTTTACCAGCCTAAATTGTAATTTTAACTTGTTAAATGCAACATAAGAGAAAGCATTCCTACCAAACACAAACAGTAAAAAGGCTTTACGGTGTTCATACTTCCAGTCACCTTTAATGGGAACAGTGTCTTTTGCCAGTGTGTCGAAATCTGTTGTTTGTGTTGTAGCAATTCTCAGAACAGATTTGAGGTGTTCATCACTTGTCTAGGAGCTGTGGGGTGATTAGTTTCCTTTCATTTTTTATTTTGAACACGCTCAGATTCAAATGTTAAATTCAACAGCGCTCATCAATCAAGCAAAGTTAACTGAGTGAGTACGAGTCAGTACAACTTATTAAATCCCGCCGCTTCTCCACTATGATTTAGCACTATCTACATTCAGACTGTTGAAAAGATATGAATAAATTACATATACATTTTGTTTAATTAATATAATGACAAATAATATATGATAAAGTATAA
>OMNM01055378.1:0-18814 GCA_900302745.1 Parablennius parvicornis | reverse complement strand
AGATGTGGAGAGGGTTTATCGACGAGCGTTTTCTAGGTCTGACAAACTCCTTTACCATCGCTATGTCTCAAGGTGATAATGATCACATTCGGAGATCTGGCTTTTCCTGAATGGATGAAATGTAGTCATGCCCATGCTCAATTTTTTGCATGAGCAGTTCGATCTTTAAGCGCTGAGTGAAATCTATGTTCATTGGATACACAGTCAACTAGAGCTTTGTTGAAGCAACCGAGTGGGGTGGGGGCTGTGGGGCTCCAGTCATGAAAAGATGAATGAGGTACTGGCCCCTGACTGTTGCCTCCCAGGGGTCCTCTCCTCCTTATCACTGGAAGTCGACCCTGACAGAGGTCCTATTTGTCCAATCCACATGTGGTCTTTGTCAAAAAGAAAAAGAATGATGAGATGAAGGACAGATGAAAGTGTGTGGGTGTTATGTAACAAAGAGGCTTTGATATTTACACCAAACTGCAGCGACGGGCATGCACCAGGCTGCGTGACTGTCAGAAAGTGCTTCTGATTTTGCAGTGCAGCTGGCTAGTATCATGCATCCCTCTGTGGGGATATGTAAACCCAACAGTTTGAGTACCTGCTGAGAGCACAGGGTTTGTAACTGACCTGTGATCACCTTTCACCTCCAACTCCCTCTGAGGTTACACACTGCACGTGTGTGGCTTCACATCTGAGGAACAAGGCACCCGGACGCTAGGGATGAATGAAACATTAAAAGTCATTTGTTTTGAGGAAATTTCTTGACAAATGCATGAACAAGAGGTGGTGGTGGTGGTGTTGGAGAAGGGGGGGGGGCTTTAGCGGGAGATGTGCAAGCGCATGATAAGCAGAGGTCTGTAAAAGCATTTTTAAATGTTTGATAAATGCTTCAGATACAGTTTTTCTGTGTTTTCACATACCAGACATACAGTGATGAGGGTCATTTGTCTTATGTGGTCATTTGTGCTGTGGCCCGTGTGTGTGTGTGTGTGTAAATGAGGGTGGGAGGAGCACATGGAATGGGAAACAAAGTGAATCTGGCCAAGGGATTAGGTATAAATGGGTGTATTGCGAGAGACAGGAAAAACAAAGTGAAGATAGATAAAGTGAGAGGGTGGAGTGAGGTGGAGAAAATTAAAGGAAAATAAATGGGCGGTTCGAGAGGCAAGAAAGAAGAGGAGAGCGCTAAGATGGAAAATGGTGGGAAAAAAATAAAGAAGGTAGAAGAGAGTAGCAGGTCTGAGGGAGTGGAAGCAAGGGTCGTTTGAGTTGGATCGAATGGAGAAGAGGTGGGGGGTGGGGGTGGGGCTTCGGTAGGGGAAGAGGAGAGAGGGACACTGTGAAATGTTGAAAAACCCTCACAATTGATGGTGTTTGATTTCCACAGTAATTACCATTCCTCTGGCTCCGTACATTCCCAATCTGGCCCTATCTTATATCCACGCCACATTCCGCAAATGATTAGCTGGCCCACCGCTTCTCCCTGCTACCCACGGACAGAGTCCGCGAGGAAGGCGAGGAGGGTTCAAGCTCTCCGAATCCAAAACACAATCACCTATAAGTACAGTCAAATTCAATAACACATCTAAAATATCAGTCATTAAATAAATATTTTCTCTCAAAAAATGTATTACTTCCACCTTAAAATAGCCATATATCTTTTGAAATTATCTCCAGATCCCGAAGGAGCTGATACTATATCTAACCGCTGAAGGAGATGTGAGATGCTTTCCATTAAACTAAACTGAAAAAGATGGAGAGTGTCATGAGAACGACTGTTGCACATAGCTCCAATGAAAGTCTTGCATAAAAGCTGATATATACTACTGTGTCTACAGTACGCATTGGAGCAGTGCATAGCATCTATAGAGTCCTTTCACCCCATGGAAGTTCTGCGTCGAGGTTGTATGTACTGAGAAGTTGTTAGCTGTCATGAATTGAGTATATATATTTTTTTAGTTCCTGTCATAATGAGCAATTTTGAGCAAGATTACCAATTAACACCTGAGTAGCATTTACATATGTAGTAGGAGTATGTATAAAACATGTATTCTCAGATTTCATTGCAATATTTGTGTACTTGTGTCTACGTGATTGTGCTCCTGTAATATGACATTAGCATGTGGGGGATTTAAGGCCACCACATGCGGAGGAGTCGACTGTAGATCAGCGGACGCCTGAGACTCCGGAGCACCTGGAGGTCTGAGGGTCCAGTCACTATTCCCTCAGCCCGATCATCCATCACTGTCCGGCTGCACAGCAGGAGGCCCCTCCGTTCATCCCAAAGGGCAGCAGAGCAATAAAGCCGTCCTCATATTTTCCATTATCGTACAGAGTTGCATGACAACAAGCACATGGTGTAAAATCTGATGTTCTCCAAGTATATATTAAGCAGGCACAAACGCAGCAATGTCCTATTACTACAGTCTGAAGTCTTAATTCACAATAACCATCGTGACAATGTTTAAATGGATCTATTTATCTCATTTTTTATTTCGTTTTCACTGTAGCTCTGGGAATTAGGGATTTTTTTTCACTGCAATTGAGTTGTAAGTGGGTGGCGGAAATCATAAACCCTGCCTCTGCTGAAAAGGCCACTTGATTTATTAGTCATGGTCCTGCTGCCAAATCTCTTATTAAACAGTGTGGCATGTTGTAAAAAGACGCTTTTTGAAGCCTAGCAGTGGGTAATTACTCCGAGACTTAATTATTCAGAACGCTTTAATATTGTGCTCAAATTTCTCATTTTCGGAAGTAAACTGAGAAGACAGTGGTTTAATAGTTGTGAGTTTGCATCATCTGACATTTTGAATGGATGAAACGGAAAAGACCAACCTGAACTTAATGATACACACATGGAGTCTTACAGTCTTTTTTTTTTTTTTTTTGCTTTAGTCTGCTGATCACCAGTTAGTGGTTATAACAAGCCGACAAAATACAGCTTTGAAAAGGAAGGGAAAAAAGAAAGCAGGCACATTTTTGGGAGAATACACAGAGAGTATTAGGGTTAAAAAAAAGAAAAAAAAAACCCTGAATGGGTAAATAACTTGCTTGTTTACAAGAAAACTCCACAAGCTACCTTGATCATTGCCAAGCCTAGAGAAAGTGCTGTGGTAGGAAAATATCGTGGTTTTGTTTGTCCTCAAAAGAAACGCCACGCTAATTTCTACATTTAAAAAAAAAACAAAACAAACAATGGAAACACATTTCATGAATAAGTAACAACACCCCGATTAGAGCAAAGTGGTTCCCGATGCAGCAGAGTTTCACTTTATCGTTCCCGTTTTCTGTGCCAGTCAAAGCACACCTAATTCTCATCTCGTTGTTTTGTTACATGTTAATGTGAGATTGCCTGCACAGTTGGACAGAACATGATTCTAGATTACTTCTCCCCAGACTCTTTAAAGATGTCTGCACTGGGGTTTTTTTGTTTTGTTTTTTGTGTGTGTTGTTGATAATTCCCAACTGAAAAAAAAGACCAAACATGTTTACTTAGCTTAAAGGAATTGTGCAACAGCTCTTTCTCCGATGTGTTTAAACAGGCACAGCTAAACCCAAAGCTGTGGGCTGGTGTATAAATGGGAGATGACGGATGAAAGAGATGGGAGTTGCTGCTGTTGGAGAACTCTCGGGCAGATTATCAACATTTCTTCTCCTGGAGACGTTAAAAATTTGGAGAAGTGACACTTGTGTATTTGGGTAAAGATGAGAAATTTTATCTAAGCCAAAATAGAGGAGGGAGAATGGAAGCGGAAAAAAACAAACAGTGAGCTTGGTTGAATTGCGCAATGATGGCAAAAATGAAATACATTTTCCCACTTTTTCTTTTTTCCCCCCAAGGATAAGCTCTTGTTATCCCTGCCTTCATCTCTTTGTCTCTCAGACCTTCATGTAATTTTCCCCCCTTCCTCTGCACACTGAGGACTTATATAAATATTTAGCATTCCCACTCGATTACATTTTTCTCACGACTAGTCGCAGGTGCACGACCCGCTCAGAGCTTTGGGTATGTTTTGCCTGTACGTGGTGTGATCAGCAGGTCCAGAGGAAGCTCGGATCTCTGCCACGGTCAGGATTTCTGGAATTAAATGCTGATGGGTTTAAAGGATCTGTTGAAATGCTCCTCGGCGAGGGGCTTTGATCAGGCCCGCTGGGAGAGGACAGGGGCAGTGTTAACCATATATGTTGTAACTGGCCAAAGCGAAGAAGACTGCTGGCATGTGGTGTTACAACTGGCAAGGGGAGGGGCAAAAATGTAAAGCTGATTCCAAGATTTACTGACAGGGGAAAAACATCATCACTGAAATGAACAAAGTTAATTACATATGAAAACCTGGCTTGAAGAGATGTAAATGAACCGACTCTTTGTAATGAATGATTTGAGTCAACTACGTGATCTGTGAGGATGTACCAAGTAGAAAAAACGTTACAGCCTCAAGCTTTATCAGCCGGTTTGTGCAAAAGTTTACAACCTCAGTAAAACAGAAGACAATTGATAAAGATTCAGTAAAAATAGTTGCATGTGACTCCCAGAAACTGTTAAATGGAGGCAGTTTTTTTGCAGATTGTAAATAAAATGATCACATTAATGGTCAAAAAGCTGCATTTTGATTAAAAACAAAGCTTTTATTTCAATTACTTCAGCCTCTTGTAACACAGTCAGCTATGTTTTCATGCAGTTGCAAACATGAAATATAACTATAACTCCCTGTACTACAACATATCCCGAGTTCTGGACAGTATGAACTCCTCAACAATGCTGTTGAACAGCAGCTGCAGGATTTTGCTGGTGCTATACAGGGCGTCACTCTTTAGACGGCATGGTAGTCCAAGCAATCTATGCAAGTAGCTGCTGATCTCCCTCCCCATGGCCCCGACTGTTGTCATGTGCAGTGTACAACAACGAGGACAAAAAGATGTGGGACAAAATGTAGTGTTGGTAAATCCAGGTCTTGAACTCAGTCTGGCAGGCCTGATCTGTCAGTTCTTTTCTGGTCTTTTTGATGGAAGCAGAATCTTTGAGGCTGCAATCAATCTTCCCGAGGCTCTTGACTGTTTTCTCTGTGATGGATGAGATAATGACTCCAAGCAGTTAGACATTGTCCATTACTTTTCTCCTCTTAAGCACTGGATACCTGGATTTCAATGATCATTGCCCAGGTTCTCTAGGCTTCTCTAGGCCTTGGAGGATCCATCCACTGCCTGGCAGAGATGTGGTGGTGACAGTCAGGTCATCTATAAAGGCACGTTTTGAGGGCTGGTGTACTTTTGATCTCGTCGAGGGATCTGGTATTATGCATTTCTGAAGTTGGTACAGGTCCGACGTCCTTGACCCATCAGTAACTCAT
Organism: Parablennius parvicornis; assembly: GCA_900302745.1. Taxonomy (NCBI): domain Eukaryota; kingdom Metazoa; phylum Chordata; class Actinopteri; order Blenniiformes; family Blenniidae; genus Parablennius; species Parablennius parvicornis. Next base: position 13,478 of record OMNM01055378.1, on the reverse strand, counting down.
AGCCTGACATTGTTCTAGTAATCCAGGATAAGGCCGATGACTTTGCCGGGAACATGATGTCGCTGCAGGGCAAGCTCAATGAGGTTGTGGGTTATGGAGCCGTATGCATTGGCGAGAACCAGCCAGAGTACGGTGAGGTCTATCTTTCCCTTCATGGGCTTCCCTGATGAGTTGTGCAAGAAGTGTGAACACACTCTTGGTTTGTTCCAGTTTGTGTCAAAGTGGAAGATTCACCACAACGAGATTGAACTTTGAGAACAGCGTTAGGATGTCAACTGTTACATGCTACTCTAAATGTTTTCTTTGTTCATTTCTAAATTTCAATGACTCACACATGCAGCTCTGCTGTAGGGCTTCAAATATGGTATGAAGTTGCAGGGCTAGTGTCAATACTGCATAATGTATATATATTGACTCTGAGATAGAAAGCACACAAACAGTTCATGTTCAGACTTGCAATTGTTTGGTCAATTGGAACACTACTACCCACTTCTTCTGAGGATGTCCTTTCATTTCAAGCTAAGAATTCAGAACAAGTCATCCATTCACCCCCAGATTAGGTAAAGTATACTAATACCTTAATTGCAACATGAATTTGTCTCATTGGACACCTTCATCATTGATCTAAAGACCTCTTTCTCCTAGTCATAAAATATTTAATATGAGCCAAATCAAAGCAGATTAATGACAATGTTCATTTAATCAGGCAAATACTCTATTGAGCATCCTTCAACACACATACCTTTCACTTAAATCCAGTTTTTCACCTTTTGGTCTTCCATTGTGAACCATGGCAGATATGTGTCTGCGGTTTCCATTTTTAGGAATAGGAAGGAATGCTCCCGTCATTCTCGTTCTGCTTTTTCTTCTCCACTCCCATCTCCATTCATTTCTAAAAGAATTGGCCACGGTGAGATGCACGTCTAGACTTCTGTGCAAAGATAACAGCCCTAAATAAATCCCCTGTTGAAGTGGAAAGGCACATTGATCGACTGAGTTACTCTGTTGTGAAAGCAGCAGGCTGTGATGCAACAGCAACCCTCACCGTTGTGGAGTGTACGGTCAGGATTGTGGGGGGATAAATATTTCTCACCATTCATCTTTTTGGTTTTTCACTGGGAAATAGTGGCTTAACAGAAGCTGTCGTTCATATGTAATCGGATCGGTTGAGGAATGAGGTGCGATTGATTCATGTAGGTTTCTCTTTCTGTTTATCATTGGCTCGCTGTAGGATTTCATAATGCGAAGGATGATTAACATTCAAAGTGATTGTGAGAAAACAAAAGATTTGTCGAGAGGGAGGACGGGACGAAGAGAGAAAGGGGAAGCTTTCCAGGCAGCCGACGTGTGTATTTATTTTAACAGTGGGGTCAAACACACAGCAAGGGTCAGATGTATTTTAGTAGCCCCAGGCCTGTTTCCCAGAACAGGGAAGGGAAATTTGAGGAGTATGCATCAGAACCCCAAGTGATCTTTTATTGCTGGACTTGCGTCTCAATTTTTCTTTTAACTTGCATCTATCAATAAAGGACTTACAGTATGTTTGAAATCCATTGTACTCTACCTTTTTTATAGAAGAGATGCTCACTCTCTAATACGTTGCACTGTAGATGCCCTCATTGTCTGAATTACATTGGGTGTAATCCTCCGCTGTGCTCTGAGCAAGATGCTATCACTGTCTGTGGATTCCTGTCTAACCCCCAACACTCGCTGATACCATCTGAGCAATTCTTCCACATTTTCGACATTCTTTGCCCACGCTGGCATTCCTTGTGACATTTGTGTCTTTGGCACAGAAAACAAGGCTTAAGGGTAAAAAGAGTGGTCTTCCCGATGTTATAAAAAAAAAACAAAAAACAAGAGTGCTACTTTACAGAGGCAGCCTGCATGGGCGTTACAACATAATAGCATGTTAAAATACAGGTTATATGTGACCACTGATGCACAGGCTCAGTCGTATAGGTCTCGGACCTCAAATAAAAAGTTTGAAAATATGGACATTGTTTCAAAGTGATCTAATGCCTAACATGTAATTTTCGGCCTCTGAACAGGAAGGTATTTGCCACATAAAGGTTCACAGCTTATATTAGTTTCAAGGGCCTATAAAATGTGGCCTGTGGCGTGTTATACCTCCTGAGTGGATACACCTGGCCAGGCATTTGCATGTGTCCCTGCTTTTGCGTGTCTGTGTGTGTGGCCTTGTTCTTCTATGCTGGTTGGGACCTTGATCCATTGGGACTCATGTCACCGTAGGGACAAGAACTGAGTTCACCATTAGGGAAATGTATATATTTTAAGGGAAGATATTCAATAATTACAGCTGAGTTTAATGTAGGACTGCAGGAAATGAATGTACGTCAATGACTCAATAATAAAGGCATGAAAACCCACTATGTGTGTAAGCATGGGTGGATTTTTGGTCATTTCATTGTGCTTGAGCTGCTGATTGTGTGTCAGTTTAGTCTCAGTTTTGACATTTTGACACTAAAACTAATCGCCTCTTACTGAGCCCAGGCTCCGAGCCACACTTCATTAAAAGAGCATTAAAGCGAAAGCTAGTCAAAATGTTGCTAAACTTCACAGAGCACAGTGGTTTAAACACAACCTCCTCAACTTTCAGAAAGAGTGAAGAGTGATTTATTCCTCTTGCATCCTGTTACATGTCTAGATGCACGATTTTGGAAAATTGTTTTCTATAAATCATGATGGATGATTTCATAATATTTCTGCTGCGCACTATTTTAGTTATGACAGTAGTTCCTGAACAAAATGTAAATTTACTACAACACCATCAGGACGGGAGACGCATTTTTTTCATACACGTGAACGGCCCGATACTATTAAGTAGTAAATCCAAGGCTCCATTTACACAAAACTGATTTCAAGCTTTTATTATGTTTACTTGAAGCCACTGAATTGGCTAGTTTTTTGACAATGACTCCAAAAGTGGAGTTATTGTAGAATTCTCCTACAGCGTCTCCGTGGAAACTGGAAAAACATGGCTTTTTGAAAATGCTGTGCAAATAGATAACAACAACAATGCTCTACATTGTCATGACCCCCAGTCCATATTCTACACGGACCTAACAGTTTTATAGTTGAGAGTCACTCAAAATAGCAATCCAATTTCATCGCATGTTCATATGCGCCTACTCGCCATTGGTAATATTGATAGTTTATTGTCTCTTGCATGTCAATGTGGTTTCATTATAAAAACAAACAATAGCACCCACTAGTGGCCTGGCATGCTAACAACATTGTTTTTACCGTTTTCACGTAATTGGACATCGTTTCCTAAACGTTGCTCTGTAAACAACGTCATTTTCTGAAAGGAAAATGCAAAAACAATGTGTTTTCACTTAAAACACCATCATGTATACTAGGCCTAAAACCAAAGTCAAACTATAGGATATTCTGTCTTGTGGCGTTTCAGCGTACATGGTGTTCAATATCAAAACGTTGTATAAAAAGAGATGGTGTCTTTAGGAGAATTTTTCAATTGTGCCACTGATAAAACAAAACAATTAGCAGATGTTTTTTGTTTTTTTCTTACAAAATTGTTGAATGTAACAAAATGGAAAATGTGTGGCTGAACAATTTAATAGAAGCTATGCAGTAGAAATATCTAGCTGTGGCTCAGGTGGTAGAACAGGCCATCATTCAAACCCAATGCTAGAATGTCTTTAGGCAGAGACACTGAATTTGCTCCTTGTGGTGGATGAGCATTGGCTGTAGTAATGTGTGTTAAAATATAAGAGAGCTCCATATATCCGTTTTGGCTTTTTGAACAGCCATTTCTTGAGTACTTCTTTGTGTTTTAAAAATGAGACTTTTGCTGGTGTCAGCATGATTGTGTGTGGCAGCCACATGATTGAGGGCAAGTCAGGACAACTCCGGAAAAGTAGCTTCCAGGAACATTGTAATGCTGTTCCAGTTGTCATAATAGCGGAGAAATCCCTTCGTCTTAAAATGGAAAAGACTGGTCATCAAGCGCTTTAATTTCACTTGTTGCTTTCACCTGGTGCTGTCCGTTCTCTACTTTCAACAGTGTCATTCAAACGCCCATGTTTCGATTATGACTCATATTTCCTCCTCTAAAAATCTCAGGCAGTTTCACAAGTAATAAACATGACGTGTGAAAAACTTTCACATTTACAATGTCGTTTTGCTTTGTTCAGCACTTAGCCGCATTAGCTGAGCACAACTCTCTTGGGAGGAGTTTCTGTTATTCTGCCACCCAGTGGTGCAGCATTGCCACAGTGTGTATTTTTCTGTTCATTAACCTTGATTGTACAAGGAAAGGTCATTCCATCAACATATAATTTGTAATCAGATATTTAAATACCTTAAAGAGACGTACTACAATCTCAGTTGTAGAATGTCGTAAAGGCACAAACACATTCCAGATCGAATATTTAGTATTTAGAACATCTTACATTACCAACGCTATGTAATTGTTGGGTATTTTCTAGAGAACTCTTGGATCTTCCATATTTTCTTTCAAACTGTCACTAGTCAACACTATGACTTTAAGCCCAAACTAATTTTCAATCTCATTTCCTCATCCCGTAAACATTATAATTCTGCGCAACATGATCAATGTCTTTTTTTAATGTGATAGTGACAAATATGTGTAGAAATGTGAACAAGGAGCCAGACAAGAATTCCATCATATACGAGTCAAACATAATAACAACTCTCTAATTATGCAAGTGAAGGCCTCCAGTTAGTTTTTTACTGCCAATGCAACAATAAAACGAGAAGAGAAATGGAAGGAGAGGAAACCCTACTTAATGGAGTCAAATTTGTGGACTACTTTTTTCAGTGACTATGGTGTTGTTCATAAAATTAAAGTCTGGAAATTGCATAGATTTTTCATTTCATGGCCATACATTTTGAAAATCTTGCATTCTGGATGCATTTTGTTGTTTAAAATGGTTAAAATACATGTTGTGTAAAACTGGACTTGTTTTAAGGTTTTAAAGTCTTTAACGTCTATCCAATCTTTTCCAGTCTTATCTATGCCCCGTTTACATGATATTTCAAGTGAAAACACATTGTTTTTGCATTATTGTTTGAGAGACGTTTTGCGTTTGCACGCTAACATTGCTATTCCGGTGACTCTCAACGATAGAAGTACCAAGTCGCAAGAGAATATGGAGTGGAAGTCATGACACTCTGAAGGCAGCCATTGTTGTTATTGTCTACTAAGAACTATTTATTACAGTCGTGGCGTGCATAAACAATAGCAGTGTTTCAAAAAAGTTGAATTTTTCACCATTTTCACTGAAACTGAGTCCGAGCGTTTTTGAAAAGTTCCACCTTGGAATTCATTTTCCAAAAATTGCGTTTTTAGCGGCTCCAAGCAACATTTCTGTGTAAACAGACATAGAAAACCTACCAACTGTTTTCCGTTTCGACTTAAAAACCGGGCCTTAGATCATTTTGCCTTTTCAAAGTTCAGGGTGGTGGTATATGTGTGTCAGTAAAATCTTATGAAGAAATGTTTCTGTCATTTTCCCAAGAGCTGCTGTTCAATGAACTTACAGTTCCTTCTCATATTGTTAGGCAAAAAAACCCATTGATGGTGAATATATTCTTTCACCGTTGACCCTTTGCTACTACCTGACAGACATCAAAATAAGAAAACGGGAATTTGTTTTGAGTTTGAATCTTCAAAGTCAGTGTGGAGATATTCATTTGTCAGCTCTTGTAGTGAAAGAGTAGAGAGGATATATAATGACAATCATATTTCTTTTTTGTTTTTTTTTTTGCTTGAGCGGAGAGATCATAGAGTCTGTTTGGTTCTGGTCAGATGTTAGTTGATCAGGACAAAGCTCAGCAGTCGGCCTTGGAGGCCACATGTGATTTTTACTTTCTTCTGCCATAGGAATCTCACCCGACACACAGCATAACACAGCATAACATAAACCACTGCATCGTTGGCTTGAAGATTGTTTCCATTTTAAAACAGCAGTGAGGCCTTTCCTCACCTTCCGAAGCATTCCAGTAGAAAGTGACTCACAGTTTGTCAAATGTCAGTGTTATTTATTTATTTATTTTTTTCCTTTTACTTTATTCAATCCCTGAAAATATATGAAGGCATCTAGGCAGCGGGTCGATACCACAACAAAGAACCAAGACCAGGACTTGTGGGCTTCTGACTCAAATTATAGTGTCAAGTGTTCCCGTCGTAGCTTTTGATCTGACAACTGGAAAAGACTTTTACCTCATCCCTTTGCAGATTCCAGTCGTGTGACTCTTCCTGTGATGTCTCCTCTAATAAGTCCCCCACACGCAGGCACACACTCTGAAACAGACCCATTACTGAGACATCAGCACATAAAGTATGCAAGTAAGGACATTTGTGTTTGATAGATGGTTTAGATTTTGTAACGATGCTTCTGGGGAATAAATCTTATATCATCTCAATGTGAGATTTCCCCCTTTTATATGATATCACAAGGAACATTTATGTATGAGTTTTCCCTTGCGGTTGTCTCTTGTTTTAACTTTCTTGTATCTATGAGCAGGTGTCTGGTTGGCACATTTTTGGGGGGGGGTTTTCTTCTTTCTTCTTCACGACAGTGTGAAAGCAGGCTGGTGACCACGGTTAACTTGTAGGCTGCTGTAAACTGTTAAATTGCCAAAAACTTATGTTTCTTCAGACTTCAATCACATAATTCACCAAAGCACTGAGAAAAGGTCAGTAACATAATGAAGCTGGGTATTGGCAAAGTTTTCACCGGTGTAATCTATATATTCATCCTACAAATGTGGCAATGCCCAAAAGAAACCATGCTTTACACTAAAAGGGTTTTACCACAAAAAAATGTGATAACAAATTAATTTACCTTTTCCTGCTTTACCTTAATAAATAGGTTTGACTGTTTTCAGAATGGTGAAACATTTTCTAAGAGCCTTTGTCTTTTACTGAAACCTTCAAGCTGGTTAGTTTTTCACTATGTTTTCAGGACGTTGTTGTTAAGTTGCTTGACATCTCCTTTGTGATTTCACTTTAAACCCAGCTCATGAAACACCTGGAACATTCCTTCAGAAACAATACACAGAAGACATGCAGAAGGGAGTGAAGGTAACAGTGGCGGCCGCAGCTGCGGCCGCTGCTCCTGCTGAGATGCTGTGCAGCTTCCCTATGTGTTCCACCCACCTCGTCTTTCCACATGTAACAAAACACCGGCTCCACTAATGAGCTGGCTGCAGGCACCACGATGGGACAGAGGCTGCTTGAGAGAAATCACTTGTGACGCAGCCTAAACTCCAGTTTGGCATTTTCTTTTCTTTTCTTTTCTTTTCTGCCACATGACATATGTTGTTGGATATTTACACTAGTGGCTGCAAGTTTTTGTGGAATTCATTCATCTTTTGTCGACTTTGTAGCCGTGTGCTTTTTGCGTCCTATACGAGTGTTTTCGCTTGTGGCCAAGCACTCATATATGCGTATCCTAGTGTTCTTGTGTGGTCTAACCCAAGCACAACATGTGGCTGTGGTTAAAAGTGGATTATTTCACTTATTTTAAATTGTAAAAAAATATATCTTTATTCCCCAATAACCTCTCTCTTCTAGTCACCTCTGTGCAAAACAAATGGACTGTAATGGCATTCTTTGAATTCTTGGTGCGTGGAGCCGCTGTTTCCGTATTTCACGGATCTGAATGGTGTGGCCCATGCAGTCTGGAATTCCTGGCTGCAAGATCAGAGGCCTTGATTTATCAGGATGTACTTTATAAGGTGTTTTCAAGGCCAGGAAAACTTGATAATACACACCTGATCACACAATGTGTGAGCCAGAGATCCGTGTCACTGATTGAAATTGAGTTTGTTGTGGCATCTTTCTAGTCTAGTTTGCATATGTAAAGGATTTGTCATGTGTTTGGCAGCAAACTTGTGTTTTTGGTCTGAATATGACCAGGCATATACAATGGAACAAAATGCAAATAATTATGTCACCATCTATTGTCAGAGGATGTGTCATAGGTTCATAATAGAATTTATCATATTAATTAATTAAGCATCGCTTTTGCTGTCGACCCCCCCCCCCATCCTGTTGTCAGGACTTCTGGTTAGCAATCTGATGCACTTCAGTCTCACAATGAGTTGCAAGAATGTTGGATACACCTACACCATGCTAAAGAAGCCTTATATCAGGGGTGTCAAACACATTTTTGTTCAGGGGCCACATACAGCCCACTTTCATCTCGAATAGGCCGAACTGGTAAAACAGTCTCATGATAACATTTAAACTTTAAAGTTTTTCTTTGTTGAGGCACAGAATATATGTGATGAGAATGTTTATATTTTTTGTACAACCAAACAGTTTCTATCAAAAATGTATACAATCTTGATATTAATCCAATTTTAATGACATCCTCTGGTGAAAAATAAAGTGAAATAACCAAATGACAACTTATGTAGTTATTGCATTATCTATGTTTTTACAGACTCAAACCTGACAACGTGGCTGTGAGGCTAATACGAGATTGAATTTTGTAATAAGGCAGCTTGTTTTCATGGCAGCATCGTCAATTTCTCAGCTTGGGTCTCTGTTTTGTGGGAAAAAAAGTGTTTCTTTTAAATTCTCTCCCATTTGCTAGGTGGTTTAGCCGGATTGGAGTCTGACGCGTCAGATTTGTCCCACGGGCCATTTGTTTGTCTCCCCTGCATTTGACCTTGTTGACTGTTTGTAGTGCAGATCTCTCTGTACATGTTGCATCAAACGTGTGAAGGCACTGAAAAGTTCACTTGTACACAACTTATGCACATATGTGGGTTTTTATCTTCCATGTGTATTGGAAATAATTGCTTTAATATTTTTCACATATGTTCATTTTCTTCTATTCTCTACTTTCATTTATACATTCTCTACTACAGAACTGGATAAATGCATGACAATGGCAAAGCGTGAGTCAATAATATGTGTTTGAATATGTGCATGTATTGCATATAAGTTGTTATCTGACATCAATAATGTAGCGTGACTGATTTGGTCTCCCTTCTGTATAACACTGGAGTTTGTGGTTGAACAAAACGTTCCAATGCAATGAAGCAACTTGCAAATTTTCCTGCCTCATTCCCTGATGACCTTTTAGTGTTTTTCTTCATATGACACTGTGACCTTTGTGGATTTACAGTAGGATTTTGTTCAGGCCCGAGCGTTGGTCCACCCAAAAGATCCTGTGTGCGAGCCAATCGATGTGGTTATCACACATAATCAAGATAAGGGCAAATAAGAATTTTTTTTTTTCCAGAATAAATCCTGATTCAAGGGCTCTGAATGGCCATGTTAGTCTCTACTATACATTGATTCATAAACCAACTGTATGTGCAGTGTAATGACATGTGATTTTAGCTGATTATGTCTCGAGATTAGATTTACCAGATGCAGCTAATTTGATGTAAGTGCTTCCTGAAATGCATTCACAACATGCAAATGTTTAATTAAGAGTCAGCAAATAGTGTCACGTTTTGAGCCAGAATCACTCGGCTAATGACAAACACATGAAGACTAGTTTAATAAATGAAGTCTACATTCAAAACTGTTAGGAAAAATAAACTCTTACACTGAGAAATGTCTTGAAAATGATTTAGGGATTGGTAATCGGGAGTGCTTAAGCAGCAGCTTCATGTTAGTGAACAAGGCAACCAAAGAATTCAGGGGCCCCCAGTTTAGCTCTCGGGATGAACATAGCACCCGGTCTCGCTGGTGTCAAAAGCATTTAATTAAAAAGACGCTTTTTATGTTGTCTTGGCAGCTTGCTTGCGAAAGCGTGTCAGTTTTTCTTGAAATATTAAATGCCATTTAATAAGACTGAGCCAGCTTAGGCGTGTGTCCCTACAGGGCGAAAACAATCAGCACAGTTATGATGCTGGGGGGCAAAATTAATCACAGAGTTTTCCATACAAGGGGCCTTTTATTCACATAACTGATGAGGTAAATGTTAAAGGAAGCTCCTGGCTGGATATTTCGGGAAAGAACAGACTCTTAACCTTTGAGGACTGACGCAGTAGAAAATGATGAGGGTAGCAACTGCACAACGTGGCGAGCTGTTATTTTGAAAAAAAAAACAAAAAAAAAACTCAGAAAACAACAGAGTGAAGTGGCTGAAGTAGAGTCGTGAGTGGCCCTGCATTCATTACTTGTGCGTTTAATGTCAGTGACAGTTTTGACTTGTTGAATGCATGCCCTCTTTGACAGCTCCAACGTGACGACTGTTGTTTTTTTTTTTTAACGCCTTCGGAGTCAGAGCCTCACTGCACGACGAGTGCTGAGTCACTGGTCGGAGGTCGCTCGCACAGTTAAAAAAGAAAAAGAAAAATCCCTTGTTCATCTGTGCTACCAAGGTTTCAAAGTCCAGCCCTTTAACTCAATCATAACCAGCTGTGCATATGTCTGAAAGCTCACACTGAGCCACAAAACTTTGTTAAAATAAAGAATGAACCTGCTTTAAAAGGCCCAGATGTATAACTACCGCCCGAACCACCACAGAGTGCTCTCCCAAGGCCTTGAAGTCTCAGTGGAGATAGGGCTTTCGGGCACATTTCACTGGCCGTAAAGAAAAGTAAACCGATGCTTATATGCTATATAGTTATGTTAAATGCATTAAAAAAAAACAACCTTAAAACAGCAAGATTGAGTGTTAAAATGTCATCAACCTGGAAATTCCAGTGTTTTAATAATGCAAAATAAATGGGACTTAATGTCGGTGAGCAAAATTTATTTTCATCAACGTTTCTTTCTCTTGGCTTCAGGCAGAACAACTTTGGCTCCCTTCATGATCTCACTTGATCAAATTCACCTTTAATGTGTAGCAGTCATTAGGATTAGTGGCAAAAGCACCGTGAAAATATGTCATCACTTGATGCACAATGAGAGAAGGCACACAAAGGTCATGGAGATTTCTTTCAGTTCCTCCAGTTTGAGGAAAAATAATTAAGACGACGCTCTTTGCACTATATGCTGATGTTATTTCAATGCAACACATATTTCCTTGTTTATTTAAGAATGACTGTGTCATGACTTGACATGGATCAATATAGCATTTCCATCATTTCTGATAGTTTAATTTTTCTTTTACTTTACAATTAATTGTAAGGCTACTAATGTTTTAACAACTGATAAAACAATCCTTATCAACAACATTGATTTGGAAGAATGTTCAGTTCCATTGAAATGGATTGAATGAATAAATAAATAATTAAGTCAGTCTGCACCCGAATATCAGAGGTAGCCTGTTACGGTAAGAATTAGTTAGTGTTTTCAATGAATGGGTTTGTTGCAGGCATCTTGACATCTACACAAACAATTTGTCAGTATCAGAAGCTCTTATCTAACTAGCAACACATAGTGCGATCTTGCTGAGTCACAACGTGTGTTTTTCTAATACATTAAAATCTCGTAGCTGTAAATGTTCTACAGCAAGTTTTTTAATAGCTGCATGTACTTTCATACATCCCCCATGAAACACCCCTTGAAATGAGGTCATGGTCACGCACTCCTCATCTAAAAGTAAAAAAGTATTTCTAAACACGTTTTTGAATCTAACCACTGACGAGCCACACGCACGCTTTAGCAGAGGTTGGGGAGAAGCTCAGACAGAGCGTCTCAGACTATCAGACACTCAGTCATTTCACACACACACACACACACACACACACACACACACACACACACACACACACACACACACACACACACACACAGGGTTGTGTTTTTCTCTCCGTCTCTCTCACGATACATATTTGAAAAATGATTCACCTGTTGCAGAATTCAGTTGTTTATAGTGTTTTGTTACAGTTCTGTACATTCACATTGAAATCATAATGCTAAATATACAGTATATACAATAATCAAAACAAACCCCGCTCATATTGTATATATACAATAATCAAAACAAACCCCGCTCATCATTGACGCAGTTTGTTTTGTCCTCCTTCATCGTTCCCTATGAAACCGTTGCTACTGGCTAAAGAGGAACAAGTTCCACTTCTTTTGAAAAGGTTGTTTGTCGTTCTCCAGCAGCAAAAACTCAGGCAACGCGTTCCACACAACAGTACTGTTCTTTGCATTTTGTAATTTATAGTAAATTTCTTCTGGATTATTTGTTGAAATAATACTCCTGATAAATGTCATGAAAAAAAATATCTGAATCTGCTTTGGACCGTCAGCCGAGCCGCCTCGTTGTGTGTGTGGAGCTGCTTCATTCTGAGCGACCGGGAACCTGAATAATTTTATTCTCACTTGCGTTTGACCAGAAAACAGAAGTATGTTGCGTGTGAGACAGTACTGGTGACGGAACCAGGCGTTGGGTCAGCCACAGTGGGAAACATTACCTCCAGTGTTTGATCACGCCCACACTCCAGTGTGCTCCTAATAACTCCTAATAATTTTGTTTCCTCTACTTGTTCAGTTTCTGTCATTTCTAGTGTTGATTTTGATTCCGTTTGGTTTGTTTTCAACATATATTGCGATTCAGTTAACATACATTTGGTTTTGTCAACTTTTCTTGAATCCATTGCTCTGCAGCAACTAACTTCACTTAAAATGGGATTAAGTCGACCTGCTGTCGGTGCATGTAAATATAACGTGGTATCATCTGCATATAGAGCCATGACTGCATGTTTTAATAACAATGGAAAATCATTAGTAACTAGAAAGAAAATCTCTCAGAGAGCTCAGACCTCCACCAAATAGGGTTTTCAACGTTAACATTTCCCAACTTCAAAGTGCCGCCATATCGTTAATCTGGATTGGATCCAGATTAAGAATCCAGGACAATGATCCTCCAAATATAAAAGTCAAATTTCAAGAGAATCAAACTAAATTCTCTGAGTTGTGATGTTTAGAAAGTGGTAAATGGGGTTTCCAATGTTAACTTCCAGAATGTCTCCTGACCTTATTCTGGTTCTGATCCAGATGAAATGTTGCACCCTACTAGATATGACCATCCTACACATCACTGGATTTTTACAAGTCAATCAGATATGATCTCCAAGAGAGAGGATGTTTTGAAAAGTGGCTCAATGATAAGTAAAGGGGAGAAACAGGATCTTTGATATTAGTTTGTATCCAGATGGTTATCAGGATCACTCTCCACATTTAATGGATCTCAGTTGGTCCAGACACATCTTCTGGATTATTTTAGGAACATCCCCTCAGGAAGGTTAGAATCCTGATAACAGACAGACAGACAGACAGACAGACAGACATAGAGACAGACAGACAGACAGACATAGAGACAGACAGACATAGAGACAGACAGACAGACAGACAGGCAGACAGACAGACATAGAGAGAGAGACATAGAGAGAGACAGACAGAGAGAGAGAGACATAGAGAGAGACAGACATAGAGAGAGACAGACAGAGAGAGAGAGACATAGAGAGAGAGAGACATAGAGAGAGACAGACATAGAGAGAGACAGACATAGAGAGAGACAGACATAGAGAGAGACAGACATAGA
>OMNM01055372.1:4127-16303 GCA_900302745.1 Parablennius parvicornis | reverse complement strand
CATTCCATGCTTGATACTGGACAGCAAATAACAAAGTAAAAAGGAGACTCTTCACAAATCACCATACAGACCTGATCCTGGAAGGCCACAGTCCTGCATATGATAGATAGATAGATAGATAGATAGACAGATAGACAGATAGATAGATAGATCATTTTGCAGCTACGGGTTATTTTTGAGATGCTGAGTCACTTGGAACGAGTTAAACACACTTTAACCAGTAAAACAGGGTTATACAGAGCAGCATTTTTTGGAAAGAAACAACTTCTTGTTGAGCAACAACTGTTGAAGAAGTGTAGAATTGCAGCAAGCACTTTTTTATGCGACTGATCCATTTGAAAGGATTGATTGATACCATAGCAAATATATTTTATTATTCACATTTCAATTCTTTTGATATCAGTTTTATTGATGCCTCGCTTTTTCCCTGTGATACTGAAAACCCACAGATAAACAGGATTCAATGAGATAGATCCTGAAAAGCCAAACAGGTTAATAGAGACTTGCATTTATGGGAGAGAGAGAGAGAAAAAAAGATAATGAATCAAGCAGAGTCCAGCACATTGCATTTTTAATTAGTCCATTATTCTGAACGGATAGACTGATAGATAGCAAATATTTTTCTTACTACAAGATGTTACATTTAACCAACTCTTTTGACAGCACAGTTTTGAATACTCTTTCAGCTATTCCAAATCCAACCCAGGCTGAAAAACTAACTGGTTGAATGAATCCCCAACAAGAAGAACAGGTTGATATCAAAAAATACATCTGGTTGTGCAAGAACAAATGCAGAATTAGTCTGTGTGTATATGTATGTACATATTTGTGTGAATGTATGCACATGCACGTACCCTGACCAGTAAAACAGGCTTGTATATAGCAACACTTTTTTGGAATAAGGTAACTTGTTATTTGGCAAGCATAACCGCAAAACTGTTTGAATGTGTGTGTGTGTGTGTATGTGTATGTGTGTGTGTGAGTGTGTGTGGGTGTGTGTGTATGTGTGTGTGTGTGTGCGTGCGTTTAAATCGTACTTATTTGTGTGGATGGATGGCTGGATGCATGGATGGATGGATGGATGGATGGATGATGAGTAGGTGGATTGATTGATTGATTTTCATTAATATGTGTCTAATCATCCTTCAAAGTAGACAAACGCAACGGAACCGCCAACATTCCAAGTGAGAGGTGGCTCACTCTATCAACTGCTCCATGACAGCCCACAAACATAGAGGCTCGCTGCAGTGATTTGAAATGTTGAGTCAGGTTGAGAGATTGCTTCATTATTCCAAACTCAGCCCAAGCTGAAGAGGAACTGGTTCGACAGACCTTAACCAGCAAGACAGGGTTAAACAGAACTGCCTTTTTTTTTGTTGGAAAGAAACAACTTCTTGATGAACAACCAAGGTTTAACAATTGTAAAGTTGCAGGGAAAAGAACTGATCTCTTTGAAAGAGTGGATTGATATCATGGATAGCAAATATATTTCATTTAATTGTTTTTGACATGATAGTTTTGATGATGCCTCTTTATTTCCATGAAGAGTCCAACAAGTGCTAAGTCGCAGTAAGCTATTTTAGGGATGGACAGACAATCATCTGCAAAGTTGGTTTTTTTTTTAACGACAATTATGTAAAACGACTAGTTGAAAAAACACAACTCAACAATTGCAATTACAATTTCTCGTTGAGTAACTACAGTTTAAGAATTGCAAAGTTGCAGTAAACAAGTATTGTGGGCCTGATTGCATTCAAAGGATAGATTGTGGCACGGATTTGACCAACTTCTATGACTCAACAAATATGTGTAGAACTTCAGCTTTTCCTTCAATATTTCAAATCGAAGATGAAAAAGAATTTGGTGAGCTAGACCTTAACCCACAAAACAAGATTATACAGAATTACGTTTATGTGAAAAGAAAAACTACAAACACAAATTAACAACTGCAAACTTGCTGTCAGCCTCTGAAAGAGTCTTGATCTCTTGTCTCTGATTTCTCTGATTTCTTGATCAGAGGTCTGCAACCTGTGACTCTGGTGCCACATGTGGCTCTTTATCTCCTCTGCAGTGCCCCCTGTATCTCCCCCAAAATAAATAAATACTAAATTTTCAATTTCATTTATTTGCATGTGATTGTCATTTACAAAATGATTATTATCCCTTGGTCATCAGGCTTTAATAAAAGATGCAACACTTAAAACAGAATTAAAGCTAAAACTACAACAAACAAAAAAAACCCTGAAATTATTATATTTCTAAAATTTAAAAAAAAAGTTAAATGTGGTTAAGTTAAATAAGTCAAATGAGCCAAAATGGTTTAAAGTTGTTGGTTTAAAATGGTTGTAGAAAGGCTGAAAAAGAAAAGTGAAATTGTTAAATCGGAAGTGAAACTTCATAAATGCAACATAAGATACAGTTTTTGTACATATACCAAAAATACATTTGAAACTTTATAAACTGTGCCAACCTAATTTTAAAGGTTAAATGTGTTTTGTGTTGCCATTGAAATTTTAGCCATTTTTTAGCCATAAAGGTTGTAGAGAACTAGGGTTGTAGAGAATATTCTTTCAAAAAAGCTACTGTAGATTTATGGTAAATATTTTTTTTTGTCATAGTGTCTTTCATTTAAATGTATGTCATTTCACGACAGAGTTTTAATTCATCCTCAACCAATCCAGCATTACTTAACAACGATACAACTCTGACTAAATTTGTAATACAAACCCTAACCTGCAAAGAACGCTCAAAGGACACAATGTTTTTAAATATGATTGCCAAAGCATTTAATATGTGTTCTGAAGAAAGATTTTGTTTTGTTCATGCATAAATATGTCAGCGGTTCACATTAGCTTGCCTCTTCTTTGTCCATTGGACTTTTCCACTCAACCATAGCAAATATGTGATTTGTTCAAGAGTTGGGGGTTAAGGACCTTGCTGAGGGAGCCATAATGGTGTTCCATTGGCAGAAGGGTTCGCAGGATACAGGCTCTTTTTCTTAACCTCCAGACAACCAGTCCTCTCATTCACATCAACATAAACATGACAAAATTTTGCTCTACAACTGCAAACCAAAGACATCATTTTGAACAGCAGCACATGAATGAGTCTACATTTTGCACCACACACCCTTAAACAGGTTATGCAGGATCACACTTTCAGAAAAGCAGTTGTTTCACAACTTCCCGCACAAAAATGCAACATGGGCAGGTCACAAAACAAGCCAGTTTTGTTCAGTGCCCTTCAGTCAAATTTAGTGGACAGAATCTGAGCCTTTGTGAAACCCCTGGGGAATGTATTGTTGTTGCTGAACAGTATGATGGAGCAAGCTGAAAGAACTAATCAGCTGATCATCTATTGCTCCCCTACTGGCCATAATAAATACATCCGCAGTAAATGTTCAGGAAATAATGTGGCATGGTGACACAAAAAGTGAAAGAGGTGGAATCTGTGGATGGATGGGTCAAAGATATGCAAGAATTTTTGTTATTTGAGTCCATTCAGTCAGGATTTAGACCTCATCGTAGCACAGAGACAGTCCTGGGCAGAGTTATCAATGAGCTTCTCATGGCCTTAGGCAATGGAGTCGTCTCTGTTCTGTTAGATCTTAGTGCTGCATGTGATGTTACTGGAACTGGATCATATTCGGATTAAACTGACCTAGTTTCAATCATATTTATCAGACAGATTCCACTTTTTTCATGATAATAATGCTTCCTGTAGTGAATATTATTATAAACATTCCATTAAACTTCACTGTTTATGCAGATGCACACAAACATTATCACATTATCTCAGACAGTGGAACTGAAAGTTTGTGGTTTTAGCTTCCTGCCCCCATCATGTCTGCAGTGAGTGGATTTATGTTGATCTGTTAATTTTTACTCTTTCCTATTCTTTTCCCTAACACCACCTAGAACAGAAGAAAGCCTCCACCTCTAAAACTGGTTCTGCCAAAGTTTCTTCCTGTTCGAAGGGACTTTACATTTCAACTGTCGTCTATGCTTGCGCATGTGGAACTGTAGGTTTTTCTCTGTAAAAGTGCCTTGATATGACTTTGTTGTATTTGGCGCTATATAGAAAAAATGTATCCAATTGAATAGGTACAGTGTCACACAGTTTTTACGACACATTTATCGTTATGAAGCAATCTACAGGCTATTCAAGAACATATTCTTTACTCCTTAAGTCTAACTAAATTCCACAGACAATATATGTAACCAAGGGTTGACTGTTTCAAAATGTATACACTTATGAATAAAAGAACTGAGAGAAAGAGCAGGAACATGATGGATATGAAAAGGCCTCAGATGAAGAGAAGGAGAATGGGAGAGGTAGGTTGAAGAATAAGTAAGGAGGGAAGTTAAAGAAAAAAAAAAGAAAATGAGCTTGGTTCCCGTTGAGGCACAGTGCTTCACCGCTTAATCATCTTGCGGTCTATAAATAGGCCTTCACAGCCGTGGAATATTGGAAGATTAATGGAAGAGAATGGAACTCCATAATGCTCCAAAGCTTTAGTGCTTCTGTTGCATTTCAGTAGTGAAAATTGTGGGGGGTTTTTAGCCGCCAATAGCAAAAATTCCCTCTTTATTATTATCTTAGATAGTGAGGGGGAAAAGAAAAAAAATATGGCTTGCATTCAGTTCTCTCTACCTATTTCTTTTCAAATTTTGATGGTTTTAAAATGTTCCTACATGGCATGCAATGCAACTACACTCAAAACCGACTGACATGGAATGCAGGAACATCACCATAACCCCAAACAATCACAATCTTTTCCATGAGCAGTAAATGGAATAGTTTCTTTTAAGCATCACAGTTTCCTTTAAGTACCAAATGTTCATTTCATGCTCTAGGGGAAATAATCACTGTGTGGAAGTAGTGTAAATGTACCAATGGGTGCTGTTTCTGTTTAGTAAAACACTTTTTTGTTTTTGTTTTGTAGTTGCAGCAAATGAGAACCAGAAGAGAACCCAAAACATCAGCTGCACACACAGATCTCAGCCAAACTTAAACCAAATTCAACTTTTATGTGGGTCCGTCAGGTAATTTGCATAACTTCACACAAATGGGCAAACATTTCAACACAGAACAAAATTTTGTCTTCTCAAAGAAGCTTTATTTGGTTTAAGTGTTCCTTCAAGATATTTATGTCAGGATTCCTCAAAAGGATCTTTTCCTAAAACCCATTTTGCCACAAAAATCATTGTTCCTAACAAATGTAGTAGACAAGAAATTGCAGAAAAAAAGACAAAAGGAAAATAAAATCACTGAAAACAAGAATATCTTTTGTCCTCATCACTGGCAGTGTTGAGGAGGAAGGATCTTAATATTTGCAGGGGCACCCAAAGCGAACTTTGTAGTCCCGGCAGAAACGCCTCTGCTGATCCTCGCGGCGACAAACAAATCCTCTGGTTGGATCAAACCTAGAAAAGATTCCAAGCCCCCCAAAAATAAGTATGCACTTTACATCTAATATTTCAGGCATGTACTTAAAGTTTAACATCGCAGCATTTTTATTTATTTAAGCAGTAGTTTCAGTAACAACAACAGGAAAGTGTGTTAAATGGACAAGAGAACTTACACAAAGAAGTTTTCCCCGGTGGCGTCGGCTGGAGTGTTTGTGTCGGTGGTAGCAGCCTCAATGTACAGGGGGTGATCACAAATCTGTCCAGGGTTTTCTTTCCGCAGGCCACTCAGAAGCTCCCAGTCTCCTGTTCCACTGGGATTGTCGCGATCATACCAATCGGTCCAGCACACTTTGGTAAGTAACAAACAGAAAGGTGATTGGTGGAAAACTGCAGAGCCACTCTGATGAGTAATCATGCACACAAGCAATGAAAAGAGGAAAGCAGCTTCATGTAGCACAAGGCACTCATGTCTCACCTCCTCCACCACAGAATGGAGGGTGGCAGCTGAAACGAACGCGATAATCGCTGCACTTCTTCCATGGTTGGTCTTTGTTTCTGCAGATGAAACCTGTAACTGTGTCACTCCTGTGAAGAAACAGAGAAAAACTCTGCCTAATGAACACCTCTTCTTGTGGATCAACGTGACTGCTCATCTGTAAAAAGCTTTCCCGACGAGTGATGTAGTCACAGTATTTGAATTAAAGCATTTAAAAGTAAACTAAATTGGATTTAGCTTTTATTATACCACATCTTTAGCTGCTTGAGGAGCCTCAAGGCACTTTGCATGATTTATCAAATTTACCTATTCACACACACTCACACACCAACGGAGACGAGTGCAATGCGAGGTGGGAGCAACTTGCCAAGAATATACACACAAAAATATACAGTATTTGTCAAAGAAAAATTGGCCAATCCTCTATAGTTGCCCAAAACTAAATTGAACTCCAAAAAAACCCAATAACAACAACAACAAGGTGAAGATTAACTAAACCCCAAAGGGAATTACTGATTTTAAAACCATACAACTGAATTTTGCACACACATTACAAGAAACACATTATTTGGATTAGGACAGTACATACCTGAAGATCCTATCTCCGGTTTGTCCCACAGTGAGCCCGGACACAGTTTGGACCTGGATTGCAGTTGGTTTGGCGCAGATCTTTCCAGGATATTCTTGACGGAGCCTTCTGAGGGTCTCAGAATCTCCTGGTCCACAGGGGTCATCTCTGTCAAACCATGGGGTCCAACACCCTGTGAAATAAATCTACTTATGAACAACTACACTTTAATAATTTATCCTTGTGTCTTTATAACTTTTTGCCATTGTTTCATGCAGGGGAAAAAAATAACATCCAAATACAGGAGAATTTGACAATAAAATTTGCTTACTGATGTGGGTGGGATGGTAGCAGGGTGGTTCTAAATGGAGTATCAAAAAAGAATAAGCGTCAAGTTTTATCTTGTACAAAGTTAATCACCAAACTATTGCGTGTACATTTGAATTATCAGCTGAAAAGGAATGTCTTACTTCCTCCGACAGGGTAAGGTGACGGGTTATACCAATCTGTTGGACAAATATAAAAGATGATTAAGGAGAATTTAACTGACACTAATCTTTTGCAACATTGTTTGCTGGATGAGATTTATCTCCTCTGAGATGATTAACATCAAAACAAGCTTTTAAATTGTGAGAGAAGTGAGATGGTCAACTTGGATGAAATGTTAGCTTATACACTGCCCCCTCATGTTAAGTTTACATTTTTTGGATGAATGCTCCACTTCCTGTATTTTTACATTGGTAAAAAATACAAAGTACAGATATAGTATAGTACAACTATAAATAGCTGTTTGGATCCATAGATAATAATGGGAGGATAAAAACTAAAAGATTTTAGGAAACCTGCCTGTGGCTTTTGCTTGTAGAACTAAAATTGGATTGGTTAGATGCTCAGTTTTGTGCTGCAGCCAACCAATTCTTCAGCGTTTTGCCCACAGACAAAATCAGACGTTAAAATTAAGAAATGTAACAATTTCTTAAAAAAATAAAATAAAATAAAATAAAAATGCTTACTTGGAACCGGAACTACCACTTTGACTGTGGAACAAATGACAATCTTTAACTTTTATGAACACAAACCCATGGCAATATGTTTCACAACATTAACATTAAAATAATTATATACAAATATACAGTTCACAGGGGAGAGATAGTCCTATTATTAATACAGCCTCAGTCCAATCAGTGCTAGAGATACTTTGTAAGGAATTCCTTCACAGGATTCCTTCTTTCTAAGTAGGCATCCAGTTTTAATTTTGCTGTCAGGTTACAGTTCTTGCTCTCTGTATCCACTGGTTTAATGTGGGTGGGAGAAGTTTCAGCCAATTCACTGTCACCATCTTATGTGCTGTCAACCAAAGAGCTCTTAGAATATATAGTTTCTTTTTTTTCGAACCCTTTAAAAGGCACACAAATTAGCTGTTGCAGCTCAAAAGTTCCACAGCGATTCAAAATGTTTCTTGTTTCTTTTTTTTACCTACAAAATGTTTCCAATTGACAAATCCCAATCGCAATCCCAAAAGAGGTGGGAGATATCTCTAATTGCTCCACATCCCCATCCAGCAGAATCAAAAGGAGAGATCAACAATGTAGTTCTAAAAAATCTCATTCTCATCTTCCATCCAAGTTGTCTCCAGTTGGGCTGCTTAAACATTTTTGCCATAACACCCAGGGCCCATGTTGTCTTCAATCACAACATTGGCTTCCAATTCCCATTTATTTTTAATATCTAATGTCTTATCAGTTGTGTCCATTTGCATTTTGTTATATATTGGATATTAGTTTTCTTAAATGTGGTTTTTTGGCTTTCAACTATTTCAATCCAAAACATCTCCAAAAAAAATTAAGGAATATCCAAAAAGCTTAGACAGGACCAAGGAATAAACCTAAGCCCACAGTCAAAAGAGGCAATGAAGCAATCTCTACACAATTAAGTGATATATAAGGTCAGACTGGATATTGAAGTGCATTTTAGTGGGGAAATAACACAAACAAAAACACGCTTACTTGGAATCACAGATACTCTCCTTGCTGTGGAACAAATGACAGGGGAAAAAAATGCATTTTCAAAAGAGTTAGCATGTTTTATATAGATTGAGATCCACTTGAGACAGTTGTATCAAAATCAGTAAGAGCTGTTACCAACAGGGCCAGGTTCATCGATACTGGAATTCAAAGCCCTTTCTGAAAAAGACACAATAGTGTGAGTCAGTGTACTGTGCTCCATACAACTAAAGTGGAATGGATCTCTCAGACCGGTTAAGACACAATGCATGTACAAAAGTGACATCAAGGTTGTACTTTTCTAAATATTAAATATTTTGGAAATATTACCAGATTTGTCTAATTCCTGCTGTTGGCTCTCTGGAAAAGACAATCACGGCATTTCATTTCATCGTATTGTACTCTTGGACAGTTCAGTTTTTACAAATTTGATTTTGAGATGAACCTACCAATAACCAGTCCTGCCACAATGACAAAAGTCACCTGTAGAAGAAATAAAATAGAACTGTGATTTTCAGGAACAGACACTCTCATATCATTAACAGTAGCAATAGTTAAAAATAAAAATGAAAAAATATAAAAATCAGACTTTACCAATTTGATCATGATTGCAAGTGATGTGATCTTTGATCACAAGAGAGGGAGCCGTTGGTATTCTTTTGTAGAAATGAAAGAGAATAATTCTGGTAAATATGAGCAAATATGCTACACAAAATAGTCTAAAAGAGAAACAATGTTTCAGCTGCATGAAGAAAATGAACTCACCTCTAAGCTGTCTCAGAAGGAGAGAAAGTGAGAAGAGAATATGCAAACCTCTGCCTGTCCTAAAATCGGAACCCAGTCTGGGGATTATATAGGCAAAGATGACAGTTCACACCCAGTTGAAACAAAGAACGAAGCACACTCAGTGATAATACTTGAAAAATAATTACCCCGACATTAAATGTAATTACAGGATGGGTTAATTATTACTTAATTATCCGTCCGAGTACTTGTATTCCAAAAGGTTGAGAAAGATTGTAATGGTTGGACCTAAAAGTTTTATTCATATCTTGTTTTGAGAGGGTTTTGTCAGGTCAAATGGGGAAGCAGGATGGATACAAATGACTTCATAAAAGCAGGCAGAACACCCACAATTATATATCATTTTGTAATAAAGAAAAGCAAAGACTGAAAGACACATAGTTAAGGACAGTCACAACATACTGCCAGGGCTGAAAAAAAAAATTTTTTTTTAACGACTTTGTAAACTTTTTGTGGGCCCCAATTACAAAAATCAAGTTGGACAACTTCTTGTAAAAAAGGATAACTTTACTTTAGCAATGATATTCCTTAAAATGTGACTATGAACTCAGGTCTCTGCAATCAGCTGCTGTCACAGATTTTGTAAATACAAATACAAATATAATGCAACACAAAGTGCTGGACACAATAAAAAAAATAATCTTGGGAACTCCCCATCATCGAATGCCTGGTAAACCTAGTAAATGGGAGGCGACCAGAGGGCCTCCTAAACTGCCTGTATCAGTGTTCCTGACTCAAAGTTCATGACCCTTAGTGAGGGTGGGGGTGTGGACTAATGTTTAAATGGTGGACTTTGGTTTACAGCTCAGGTTCCTCTACACCACAACAGTCCAGTACAGTACGGTTTATATCAGGGTGTTTGAATATCTGATGAAGAGCTGCAGCGAGAGTACTGACAACCAGGCTCTATCCTAACTTAAAGAGCTGTTGGTCCCATATCACCACAGAATAACATTTGGTTCTCCTCGCTGTTGGCTTACTGGAGGTTCCTAGATTTTCTACCAGTAGAATGGGAGGCAGAGCTTTCAGCTGTCAGGCTCCTCTCAGGTGGATCCAGCTCCCCGTTTCTTTAAGAGAGGCTAACGCTCTTCTTTTAAGGTTAGATTTAAACTTTTATATTTAATAAAGTCTACAGTTGGAGCTGGTTTAGACCACCCTTGACTGTTTTCTCATAAAGTTGCGATAGGTTTAGACTGCTGGGAGACCTGGACTGAGCTTTTTTTCTTTCTCACCCTCCTAATAGTGAAACATCACAAACATTGTATCTCTCCTGTAGTCTGTGTGCTCTCTCTCTCTCTTTCTCTCTCTCCCTGGCCCTCATCACGTCTACAGCGAGTGGATTTATTTATATATGTTTGTTGCCGGTTGCTCTCTGTCTAAGTCCTATCCTTTTCTCTTCTTCTATCCCCTCACCCCATCCACAACAGAAGAAAGTCACGACCTCTGTGGCTGGTTCTGCAAGTTTTCTCCAGTTAAAAAGAAGCTTTTCCTTTCCACCATGACCTATGCTTGCTCATGTTGTTTTTTTTCGATAAAAGTGATTTCAAATAACTGTGTTGTATTTGACGCTATATAAACGAAATGGAATTGAATGTCTGCAGCCCCCAGTGTCAATACGCGGATGTTTTGATGACCCCTCCTCCCATCACTCGTGAATAAGGTCCCAACAAACTTAAAACTTCTCCCCTTGGGGAAAGTTCTCCCCCCTACCTGCAGAAGGCATGTCCTTCTTTTCCAGGAGAGAACCATGGACTCATATTTGGACCACACTTGGCATTAAACTGTTCCAGCAAATTGTGGAGTCCCTCATATGACAAAGCCAGGAGGACAACATCCGCCCCACCACATGATGCCTGCCTGGCTTTGGCTGTGCCTCAACGTCCTGTCTCTGAAAATCACGACCAGAGGAGGAATCAATGTTGAAACTTCATTATGTTCAGGGACACTGAATCCAAATGCAGTTAACAATGGCTGAAGACAGGGTACACTCTGTACAGGTTGTTGATTCAGTCGTAACTATAAATGCAAATGAAATTTGGCTGAACTGAATGGTTCCGATTCAAAAATACATTTTAGACTTTTTTTTTTTTTTTTGATATGGTGAACTATCCAGACCTCTCAGATCAAACATCCATCTGTTCAGACAACTCCATGGGTTTATCTTCTTTAATAGACTATAACCCCAATGGATCAATAGAACATAATCCATCAGAATATATCACAAAGCATTGGAGTGTGTAAATCACAAGATTTATTATGTATTATAATACAGATTGGCTTATTTTCTGGTTTTAGTCATTGAACATTTTTCTAATATTTCTTTGAACATTTAAAAAAAAACAATTCGCTGAGCCTTTTACACACAACACAACACAGCTGTACAAAGGAAAGGTTATGAAATATAGATATAAACTCTCAGGAAAAGGATTTACTGTTCAAAAGTAGTTTTATTAGTGATGAGTCAGGCAAGCAAATGATTACATGATGACCTAGAAAAATCATAGACAAAGCAGACAATATCCTTATCTTTTTGCTGGACACATAGTTGGAAAGAAATGAATGTGGCAAAAATATTCAAATGTGAATTTAACGCAAAACCATCTGTAATGTACAAAATGCTTGTTATTCCAACTGTGACAAGTAAAAATGTCTGTTTGCTATATTATGCATTATATATTTATCCACTAAAAAAAAAAAAAAAAAAAAAAAAAAAGAAAAAAAAAATTTTTAAAAAATAAAAAAAAAGAAAAAAGAAAAATGGAAAAAAACAAAAAAAAGGAAAAAAGAGAAAAAGGAAAAAAATGAGAAAAAAAGATTTTCCAAAAAGATGTAAAATAGAGAAAAAATTACAAAAAGGGGGAAAGAAAAAGAGAAAAGAGAAAAAGAACAAAATG
>OMNM01055366.1:0-10313 GCA_900302745.1 Parablennius parvicornis | reverse complement strand
GGAACACAAGTGGTCAATAATCTAATAACAATCAGTAATGTAATTCCTTCCTATAACATGATAATCCATTTGAAATGTAAGAGTAATAATAATAATAATAATAATAATAATAATAATAATAATAAAAATAATAATAATATTCCAGAAATTAAGAATTGTCATAATGAATATGACACTAAATGGTTAAAAGGATATTCCTAAATTATCTTCAAGATTCAAGAAGAATATTACAAAATCTGTATTTCCTCAAGCTTCTGTAGGTTTTTTTTTAGCCTAACAGGTTATCATACATCTGTTTTAGTGAAGACGAACATCTTGCAATGAGTGAATCATTCATGTGGTAAATTGTTGGGTCTCGGAGACTAATGAGTTACAGTAAACAGCAGAGTGTGTGTGTGTGTGTCTGTGTGTCTGTGTGTGTGTGTGTTTCCTGTCAGATCTCGTAGGGAGGAGGAAGCTCCTTTGTATGAGAGATGCTTCAAATGGCCTGTCAAAAAAAATGAAAATGCTTTTAATGTTTTGATTAATTATTGATCACACTAAAGCCCCTCCCCCCACAGCTTCATCTCTGATATAAAGACCACATACTGTTGGTTTTGCCGTAGACGGCGGCCCGCCCCTGCTCCCTGCCAGATACTGATGTCACACTATTCATCAGCAGTGGGATGGATTCACCTCCTGCCCCCTCGTCCCCGCCGTCGCGTCCCAGGGGAGGTTTCAATTAAACAGCCTGAATGTTTGGGACATTTTAATCCCTCTTTCCTCTCGTTTATCTCTGCACCCACACCTCTTGGAGCTCTGGAAGTGGAAGAGTGCGTCCGCGGATAAAACCGTGTGTCTGTTCACTTTGAGTATTTGTCTCCAATGTGGAGATTAGAGGCGCACTGACTGAAATAAGCCCTCTTATTCCTATTTAAATGCCATAGTAGAAGAGTGTGTGTCACCAAAACCTGCCTTCACACCACCAGAGCCTAACACTCTGTTAGGCTCTGGTTAGTGACTACATCGGGTTGGATTAGTAATCTGGTGCTTTTTATTTATTTATTTTTTTTCCACAAGTAGCTCCTTTTATAATTTTTTCAAATAATGAACACATTTTGCATGACAAAAACAAAGCTGTCCTGTGATGGAGAACATATAAAAGATGGTCCTCCAAGTGAAGTGCAGGGGTCTCCGCAACCTATATCACCAAAACAGACACTTTTGTCACTTTCCACCAAATCAAACTTAAGTGGAGCCGCGACACATGTTTAACCTTTAAAATGAGGCTGACGCAGCTTCAAAACTTTCATGTATAATTTATTTTATATATACAGTATATGTGCAAAATTTGCATTCATGAAGTTTCAATTACAATTCAGATGGGAAACATTTAGTTACATTCTCAGTTGTTTTTGCACCAGATTTTCATGGTTTCATCTTTTTGTTGCCGTTTATTTACATCAGTTGAGCTTTTTAACTATTTTATCTGTCTTGTAAGAAGTTGTGGATGTTTTTTTTTTTTTTCTCATTTCAAGCTTATTTTTCTTTGACTAATTTTCTTTCTTTTTTTTTTTTTTAGCAGTTTTCTATATTTATGGTGGTATTAGCTATGTTTCTTCATTTTTTTTTTAAAGCCATTTTTTACCCAAGATTTAGGAACCCTTTTGAAAACAACTTGTGTGTAATTAAGTGACAAATAAGCTAATATATTTATTCACACATAATTTTCTGAAAGCTTCATGGAGCCACTACAGAAAGACTGAAGAGCCACACGCGGCTCCAGAGCTATAGGTTTCAGGCTCCTAGTGGGATTATGTGTGTATTAATTTAATTAATGTTATTTTGATATGTTATGTATGATATTGCCATAATCAAATGCTTTACTGACCTCTTTGCCCATTCTTTAGAGAGTTACAATTACAGTTAAATCAGTGATTTGCAACATTGAGCCTGATCTATTACAGCTTTAAAGGCAACTAATTTTCCCAAAGGGCCACATGAAAGATTATCACTACTATCAAGGGCCAAGGATTAAGTTGACTTGAGGTTTGCTCAATAAAGATTATCTCTTTATAAAAAGCAGGTTTAACACCATTTCTAGGAGCTGCTGTTGCTCTGTGTCACTTTTTCCTTTCCAATCTTTTTCTGGAAATCATGAATCAAAAATTCAAGTTCACTCAATGAAAATGATATTTTTTTCATTTATCGTCTTTTATGTGAAACACAAACTTGGAGAGGTAACAATAGCTAAACACAACCAATGATGTAATAATGGTCGATCACATGAGAAATAGGACCATTTCAGGTGTTTTTGATAGATTACAGTTGTGTTTTCACGGGTTCTGAGCACTTTAGTCGTGTAAACTGACCTCAAAATACTGCGAAGGCCTCAGGTTTAAATTTGTTTCGAGTGAAATTTCAAACCTCTGTGTTGTGCAATAACACACAATCTGCATGATTTATTAAGGTCCTGCATTAATCATCCTATAACACACGCTCTGATTGCTGGTATGTGTTTTGCAGGTGAGCATTTCTTGAGGAAGATCTGCTGGGAAGAGCTTCACTTCAATATGTTGGCTTGCTTTCGGATCTCAAGTAAAAGATTGACGTGGATACTATTGGGTTAGATGTATTGGTGGAGGAAGTTATCAAACATATTAACATTACAGCAAATTTCAAGAGATAGAAGATGATTAATCAGTAAGTCAAAGCTGTGAATAAAAAGAGAGCAGCAGAAGAGATTATGAGGAGATCGCAAGCCTTAAGAAGGAGTAAAACAGAGAATAGCTTACTATAAATTCAGCAAGTAAAAGTCATGGGGAGCCAGCTGAGGAAATTCCTCCAACGATAACAGGCTAAACACCTTCTTTTCAATAAAAACAGACGCCATCATAAATAACCTCTTCAGACCTTGAAAATCAATTCGCACGTTGAGCAATAATCTACCAGCATAAAGTTTTAACTCGGCACGATCTGGAACAAGCATCTGATAATCCATATTCATGAAGCTGAACACGCTAAGTGGATTGTGCACATTATTTTTCACGTCTATCAGATTCTCAGTGCATCCCGTTTGTGGATCAACTCCCACGTGTGTGCATGCGATATTGAGTTTTTAACCTTTTAGTAGGCTCGACTCTACCACCGTATTTAACTTAAAGTCATTTTTCAAGATGCTACAATATCAGTATTTACTTGGGATGAATCAGTGATGTGGAACAGTTCGACGGACATCAACAAAAATGTCTCAGACTGAACAGGACAAACCGTGATTATTGAATTAGTTTGGTCCATCTGATAACTGAAATCAGCATGAACCTCTCAGAAGAGCCTGAACACGGGATACAACAGGCTTCAGACGTGATGTGTCGACGCAGGAGATTTCTACTAATGTGTGCAGTGGAGAAATTCCTGCTGCGGTTTTGAATCCTGGTTGAGCACAAAGTGAAAATGTCAGTGTGAGTACAAAGCACAACAGTTTTTTTTTTTTTTTGAAGACCTTCTATGTGTTTTTGTGTCTGTCAGTAAAAATGCTGCCTTGGTTGGAAGTGTTTGTCATGTTTTTCAGAGCCTGACAAGTCAGAAGACTTCTCCCCCAGCAGCATCACTTTTGTTGTTTTATTGAAATGTTTTCTCCTGTAATATTGATAAATGTTATGTGACATGAAAATTGAGTTAGAAACAGTGTGAGATTTGTGCAGTGAAACCTTCTTGCTTTCATTTTTTGGGAACAAATCATGATTAAAGAGAGTGCAAAACTGATCATTTCCTTAAAATACTAAAACGCTGCAATGCGAAACATGTTACAGGTCAACATGAATATCAATCTCAGTTTTTTGTTTTTTTTTAAAGCCTTTTAAGCATTTTAAGCATTTTTTTCCCCCACTGCATCTGGATCCCCTCAGCCATCTCAATACATTGTAATGTGAATATAAATGAAGACCAAAAGGAATACATGGTGTGCGTGTTTGCAGGCAGCATGTCAATGTGAGTTTAGAGTTAATTATGTAAATTGATTGAATGTAATTAATGTGTTGTATTCAGTGTGCTGGTTAAATAGCTGAAAGGGAAAATATATTTAATCTCCAGAGGGGGTATATCCATCCTAGCACCCCCAGCAAATCAAACCCTCCATCTTGTCGAAAATAGAAAGTACAGTCTGGTCTCAGGCTTGAGCTTTAAGCTTTTTGTTAATGTAAACGCCTAATAACTGAAGCTCACCAGAGAACAACCCATTTCAAACTGTATCAATGGACGATACCCTCTAGGATGTAATACAACTCACGATGCTTTTCAGTGCAGATTTAATTGGACAACAACTGAATATAAACAAGGAATCTTTACTAAAGTTGGTTTCAAACATACCTAAAAAATCAATCTCATAACTCTGGGTTGACAAACGTTTTTAACTTATAGGCCACAAACAGCCTAATTCTACCTTGAGTGGGCCAGACAGGTAAAATAGTTCCAATAATAACCTTTAAATTTAGAATGTATACTTTTTCTTTGTTTTGGCAGAGCATACCTTATAAAACTGTCTGTACCTGTACCCGCAGTTCCCCAAATCGATCACGCCAATGTTGATATGTTTACAGACAAACCGGAATATGTGGCCATCCAACTGTGCTTATGTTTCACTGACTGATGTCATCTTCATAAACATGCGCATGGGTT
The DNA here is from genome assembly GCA_900302745.1 of Parablennius parvicornis. Lineage (NCBI taxonomy): Eukaryota > Metazoa > Chordata > Actinopteri > Blenniiformes > Blenniidae > Parablennius > Parablennius parvicornis. Next base: position 5,657 of record OMNM01055366.1, on the reverse strand, counting down.
TCTGGGATATCGAAGGTGGCGTTGCGGCAAGCCCCAGTGAAAGTATCAGTATTTGACTAATTCAGCCTGGAAAAAAAGCCAGACTTTCTCAAAAGGCGTATTCAAGCCACAAGAAAAGTCTTAAATATTGTGTAACAGATCCTAGATCGTTTTTCATTTGTAAATCGAGATCTTGCGAGATCACGGATGCCAATATTTCAGCTTTGCCAGTAACTGGCAGAAGGAAGATTGACTGATAAGATATAAGTGTTATCACAATGTTGGCAGGTTGGCAGGTGGCTGGAGGATACTTTAGCAAGATGTTCACAGTAAAAACAGGGGATATTTTAGCCAAGTGACCGTTTAAAATTAGCATGTCAGCTGTAGTTATCATGAGGTATACAAAGCGTTTTATCAAATCATAATCCATAGTTAAATACTAGATTCTCAATTATCAATAAACAAGTAGAAGTTGTTGCTTATAAGGGGTGGATTGAGGTGGCTTTCATAACATTTTCAAACGAAAATGCTAAACTTTCATTTTGGGCGTACGTTTCTACGACAGTGGATTTCAGAGCGACTGAAAAAACAACTTTTCGAAAACAGCTCCCAAGGTGGAACTTTTTGAAAATGCCCTGACTCTGGCTGGGGTAAGATGGACCAAAATGAATCTGATTAAATGTCGATCCGATTGAATCTGCACCATATAAACACTTCAATCTAATCTTATTTGCACAATCTGATCAAAATTTTGATCAGATCGGAGGAGGTGGTGTAGTCCGGCTTTTGAGCCGATCATTGTCCGTGTAACAAGTTCATCGGCTTTATGTCCTTCAGTCAGGGCTTTGTGTGCATGTGACGTCATTTCACCTAATGTCATGGCGTGACCACGTACACGTGTGTGAGGTGGAACACACAGCAGCACAATCTGAGCCACATCGCTTACAAAGGTGTCCCGCGCTCGTCTCTTCCTGATTCTACTTTGACCAAGAGAAGTTTTCTTTGATGTCTCAGTTTAGAAAATGAAAAAAGGAACATTCTGAGCATGTCACAGAACACAACCGTCACGGTGCAAAGCATTATGGGACTGATTCACAGAAATTAATACATATAAAGTGTCACAACATTCCAATTATTTTAATCCGTGTTTATGTAAATGGACCAATCTGATCATTTAAACAGAAACAGTTTAATCTGATTGACAAAAAAGTGCCAAGTAAACGCAGGTTTTGTCTTCAGGGAAAGTTTTCCTAAATACTTCTACTGTGCATGTGCAACACTGTCGTGGCCCAACATGCCAACTACATCCTTTTCAGCATTTGTGGGAACGGACATCATTATCAAAATGTTGCCGGGTAAACACAAAACAATCTTCACCTGAAATCGTGGAAACGAAGTCCTACTACTTAATTGCTTAATTTTTCTTAATATTTTTAAATTACAATCTAACTTGTAACAAATAAGTTTTTATAAATTAAAAATGTATTTTCCACATATTACTTCAGTTTCATCGTTTTGATACCTGAACCTGATGTCGGCTCCAGTCAAGTCTTTTAAACTCACAAATTTCTTCAAGAGATGTTAAGACGACTCTGAAGTGTGATCTTTTGTCCACTCTTTAATGGATCACTGAGCCGTGTGACTGACGCCGCTGAGTGATGGCTTTTGTCAAATCAATGAGATGTGAACAAGCGCTGTGATAATGTTGTTAACCACCACCGTTTTCTGTCCTCCTCGGTTGAGTCGGTGATTGATAGAGGCGCCGGACATTTTGTCCGAGGTCAAAGGAGGAAGTTGCAGTGCAGCGTGTGTCCTTGAAAGTGGGAAAAAGAAAAAAACAGTCAGAAATGATGATGGAGCAGTCAGAATCGCCGACACATCGGTTTCAAAAAGACCTTTGAAACTCGGAGATTGAATTTTCTTCACTTTCGTGTACAAGGCTGTGAGAATCAAAGGATGTTGTTACATTGTGGTGTAAAGCAGCAAGATCTCCGTCTCCACTGAAGCCCTGTCGCTGTTGAACGCATCAACACTGACCCGTTAGAAGCTCGGGAACGGAGGAAGAAAAGCCCGGAAACAAAGGCACGGGCAGATCCCCGGCTTGATGCTCATTAAATGCTTCGAAAGTGGCACTGAGCAATTACTCACTATGGACGTCCATAACGGAGGGACGTCTCAAAGACTCCACGCCATGAAAAGAAGCTGCTCCCAACACTTCACTTAATATCATTCCTCCTTTGTGGCGAGCTAATGTGGCTGTAATGATGTGAAGTTTCGGGTGTCAGACGCACAGAGCTGCACAGACATTAAGTCGATCGGTTTAAATATAACTTCTTTCTAATCCCTGCTTTTGTCTGGCTTCTGATAATACATTTGTGGGATTATTCCCTTGGATTTATGGAAATAACTTTTCAAAACAGGCTTTAATTGACTCCAGCTCCTCCTAGTTAGTTTCCAACTGCTGTCAGTCTTATTCCACACTAAACTCACAAGTGTATATGCTCGTTTGGATTTTTAATGACATAAACTGAGAATATTAATTAGCCGATTTGGTTGTGTTAAACAGATTAGAGATGCTTACTCAGTTCTCAATTAGCTGCTCAAATAAAGCTATACAGTATGTGTTTGTTGGTGCGCAGCCAGAGCTAATACCCACTATGCAAATTCTAATTCAACAAGAGAGACAGAAAACAAGTCAACCAGTCTGGGTTTACTTCCTTTGATCAACAGACAAGCAAAGCATAGCAGTCATTTTTAAAGGTGCAGTCACTGGTTTTCTGCTTCAATGAGCTCTTATAACAACAGGTTTCAGAGTTGTTGTTTTTTTTATTATTTCTACTGAAATACCAACACGTTTCCCTCTTTTATTTCCTCTCAGACAAATTCAGGTTCCATTTTTTTCTGAACATATTAGCCATCAAACAGCCATAATCAGCTTTTTGCTTTCTTTTTTTTTCTTTTTTTTTTTTTTTATTGAATAATGTGTTTGTGCCGGCAGAGTGTCCCTGTGTTGTTTCCAGTATTGGCAGAATGAGGCATACCCTGTTTTAATGGACCATTAAAAAAGATGCAGGGTGTGAAATGACATCTTCACTTCTGCTATTAACCATCTGGTGGCACTCTTCCAGCTCCATGAGCTGCGTGTACGGTCCTATAATGGGACCAAAGCGGCTGCACCCACTGAACAAAGGCTTTTGTGATAGAGATCAAATCCACTTCATCCGTACACTGATAAAGCATAAAGCATGTACGCCTCTTATTTTACACTCAGTCTGAATCCCAGTTAAACCAGAGCACAGTAGCCAATGCATGGTGATGATGAAGAAGAAGAAGAAGGAAATGATGATGATGATCATGATGACAAGCTCACTGATCTGATGATTAATAAGATGCATCAGCTGATGATGAAATCAGTGATCACTTGGTAAGTGATACTTCCGCATCACAATCCATTAAGCAGAGTGGCTTCATTGTTAATTCTAATCAAATCTTTTCTGAAGATCCACCATTATCATATTATTAGTTAATTTCTAAAGCTTCAGAATATCAGTCATTAAATCAAAAGTGAGCAGAAAATCTGTACTCAACATTGCTTAACCCTTGGATTTCTTTATAAATTGAGATTTATTTTTACACTGAGGAATGTTAAACAATATTCCAAGACTTACTTTATTTCATCTTAATTATTTACCAAAATAACATATAATTTAAACATTTTTAAAATATGTTAATACGATGAAATGGTCACTAATTTCTTTAAAAAAACAAAAAAAAACAAACAGTTTCATTCTGATCAACACATTCGTGGTACTATTTTCTTGCACAAAATGTGATTTTATCTCATTCAAAAGTTTAAGAGCAGTTTTAAAAGCTGGATATGTCCATATGTGGTCACTTGCCCCCCAAAGGGTTAAATTGTAGTCAATCCAAGAGAAAAAAAATATACCAGTTTAATTTGATAAAAAAGCTTCATATAAAAGTCCAGGATACTTGGATAAGTGCTCCTGTATTGACTAGTATGATGTTTAACCACATTGTATTGCATTGTCAGTCATTTTTTTTTTCTGTATGAAATATTAACATTGAAAGTACAATTTGAGATTTTAGATACAAAAATGTTAAAAGATAAACTTATTGGCTGCAAACATTTCTTATGTATTAATTCAGTGCACTAAGTAGCTACTTTTGACTTAATAACAATCCAACTTGATCAACAAAGCAAAGCACAGTACCTACTAGTGGTCCAACATAAAAACTACAGTGTTTTCATTGTTTCTGCTGTTTCCGTGGAAACGGACATCACTGCATTGCTGTCTTAATGGGCAACTTTTCAGAAATGAAAATGCGAAAACTATGCGTTTTCACTTGAAATGTTTTCATGTAAACAGGGCCAAAAATAATTCTCCGGACTCCATAAAGCAAGTGGGGATATTTACGTGTGTTTGCGTGTGTGTGTGTGTGTGTGTAGCGCTGGCCACACTACAAAGCAGCTGCAGTGCTGAGGCAATATCTGGTCAGAGGAGTTAATGCCGGCCGTATGGCCGCTGTCTCTGTGTGACATGATGGTTGATCTGCAGCGACTCTCACCATGAGCTAATGTCTTCCATCACAACAGCCTTCAGTCTGAAGAGGTCTTTGCACGGCCCCTCTTCTCCCCCGAGTGGCAGCGACCCCCTCTGCCTCTCTACACCCACTGTTTTGACTGTCAGCAGCCCCTCCTCTCCGCCCCTCTCAGCCCTAATGAGCCATCTCCTGGGGCAGGGCTTTACCCCCGCCAGGGGTAAAGAGGCCATCATGTTGCTCATCTAAAGACGACACATAGCCATGACTTCCCCCTAATTGTGTGCCTGTGTTGGCTCATTTGTTTTCGTCGTTAAAAATTCACCCCCATATTTACCCCGCTGGAAGGGGGGGTGAGTACTTTCTACTGGAGTGGGTGGGCTTTCCCTCTCTGATGTGCGGAAACACCCACAGACCACCGAAACAAAGGCGGACATGAAAAGTACAAGAAAAATACTGAACACATAAACACTCTTCATTATGCATACAGCCAGGAAAACACCCAGAACACACACACACACACACACACGGAACCCCTCGGGACTGTTTGCATCTGTGGCGAATTTCAAAGAAGTAAACATCAAACCCAGACTGGCTGCGACCTGTAGGAGAGAAGACCTTTTGCTGAGACATTAAATATTGATGTGCTAAAGTTATGCAGATTGTTTATTGACTGGCTCCACACACAAGAACTGTGGCGCGGGCGGAGGCGGGGCGGGGGGACTCCGTCTGTCCGGCCGACTCCATTTCTGGTGCAATTAGTCCTGAATATTGTTTCAATGCACTTCCTCTTGGTGACTGTCAGGCTCTGATGGAGGAAACAAACAAGTCGTTGAGGAAATCATTTAAAGAGTGTGTTGCATTTCTGGAGTACTGCTCCAGCGTAATGCATCAGTTTGCACGGTCACTCCCATGAACGCAGACACAATTAGTCTGTAATACCTCAATCAGAGATAATTACAGCTGATTCAGTGCAAACATGGCCCTCCTTCTCCGTCACTCCACTTCACCATGACATTTGCCAGGTGGTGTTTGCCTTCAACATACTTGGTCTATTATTAGTAATAATGACCGAGAAGCATCCTGTGTGTCAGGGTACTGAAAATTAGAGAGTGCGC
>OMNM01055365.1:0-15461 GCA_900302745.1 Parablennius parvicornis | reverse complement strand
TAAATTGATTTTCCTGAATTACTTGTGACTGAAAATATACAATGTGAACACACACACACACACACACACACACACACACCCACACGCACACACAGACACACATACAAACACACACACACACACACACAAAAACATGGCTGGGCAATGAGGAGCTGGTAACAGCTTACATCCTATGCAATATTATATTTGGGTGCAATAAATAAAATGGACACATATCAAGGGCTTGGAAAATTGAAAAATAAATCCCTCAAATGGCAGTAAAAATTTAGTAGAAACATTTATTTTCAGTTTATGCAAGTCCATCAAGCTCCAAGCTCTTGGTATGCTGTATTTGTGTTATGGTGTTGAACATGTCTTTATTTAAATGTGAGGGAAAAAGTGGGATATTCATGTATTTTGTCAACGTCATAGTTCAGAAATGAATTTCCTATGTTTGGCCTCAAGTTCAAAAAGTAGCACCAGACTTGGTTCTGCTGCTTTACAAGATTGAAATATTATATACCAAGCCGTTGTGGCGCTACGAAGTGTAACTAGTGTCTAATGTGTATATGAGTGTGCATTTCCAGGTTTTAAATCTATGTATGGGTGAAATTAGTCATTTTGTTTTGATGCAACAAGCATGTAATTCCTCTGATGCAGGAAAGAAATTTTTTTTAATTGAAGCCAGACATTCTGTTTGTACAATAACTTCATTGAAGAACTGATAAAACATTCTCTTCGAGCACAGTGACAATAAAGCAGAGAGGGTTTAAAGAAGACTGTTCTGTGCAGAAATGTTGCCTTGACTTCAATTTCGATACAATATGCATGAAAGGCACTTGGCAGCTTTCCATTATAGCTGAATAAATGCTCCCAGCTTTCCACATTCAGAAGTGATTGTACCATCTTTTTTTCTGACAGGACCGTTTGCAGCATGATCTGAAAAACAGTACTTTGGTTTGCAGTTCTCATCTTAATTCTGGCAAATTTTGATAGAGTGAAATGTGTATTTATTCATTTTGTATGTTGAATAAACTTTACACTATTCTTCTATGTGTTTGTCTGAAACCTTTAATGCTCTTTAACATATCACGTTCAATGATTATATGTTTGGACTTCTCTGTGTAGTCCTGTGGGTTTAGTTTGGGATTGAAAGTGTTGCAGTTTAAATGTACCAGCACTGCTATCTTGCGCTCTCTAGTGGAAATCTAGAGTAGTGCCACTCAAAGCCAGCAGTGACAGAAGCATGAAAGTTATTTTTATGTGGACTTATCAATATGTATTTTATGTGGCAGTGCAAAGATGTAATCATCTATGGTTGCAAAACAATCCAATAAAAATATAAATCAAATTACCTCAGATATCATGAGGAGACCATTTCTCCATATTTGAACTAATTAGAACATGCTTTTACAGTGCTAATGCTAATGAGAATTACTCTTTTCATCAGTTCACTTTTCAATTCTAAGACTGATGGCTTAATCTAAGATAAATGAATTTCATATAAGAGTACTTTATTATAAATATTTCTGTTCAGAGACATACTTAAATGTGAGTAATATATCATATTTTTTTTCTTGGTAATTATTTTAAGGATGCAGATATGTTTTGATCACAATAATATTGATCGTAATAAAGCCTTTATTTATTTTTACTTTTTGAAACTATTTACTAAGTAGTTTGGGTCACCACTAAACATGTCTATAAATGAAAATGGCTCATGCTTTACTTAAATATACTCATGCAGAATTTAATATAATGTGACATCATAGCTCAAAAAGTTTATATTTACTCATGAAATATTACTTGTGCGTCGCTTTTTTTGAGAGAAAAAATCAAATCAATAAAATCAAATCATACGTTGTAAAGTGAGTCCTTTTCATAACAATTGAAATACAAGCCAGTTGTTTAACATGTTTTTGAATAAGTCTCGAAGAATAAATGGACACAGTTCATCTGAGGGGAATTTATTTAGCCTTTCTATGGCACAGTGTACATCAACATGTATGATATAGTCATTTTCAAGGTTTGTTGGAGACGCCCTCGACTGAGTCACCTCAAGCTTGAGGTGTAATAGGACCACAGATACTAAAAAAACAATTTAAATCATGCTCCAATATGACTTTTACAACATGTGGTAGTTTGTGAGATAGTACTTCAAATCAAAGATAAAATTAAGCTGTAAAAAAATCATCAGCATCAGATGATTAATTAAATCTGAAAAGTTTGAATTACAAAAAAAAAAAAAAAAATATGAACATGATGCTATGCTAACGGGTGTCAAGGTTTGTAAAGGTTGTCTCTGATTACAGCGTAGTTATGGCTCTTTACTTCATCACAATGTCTTACTCTCTTTGGTAAAACAAAACAAAAACAAAACCTTCAAGATGACTTCAGCTACAGTAGCTAATACACATGTCATCTCTCCAGTGATTACAGCAATCCTGCTCTCCAACTGTGAGCACATGTGGTTCACATAAACACATTAAGTATGATGCAAAGAAACTCCCCAGTAACAAACAAAAAAGAATAGAAGTGTAAAATAAGAAAAAGGTATCTTCTTCAGAGTTGGGATACCCAAGCTACACAGGAGACAGAAACACTATAAAAATGCCAGTACATACAGTCTTAAAAAAGTACTTTGTCCATAAACAAATGACTGGCTTTATGACATAGATGTTCAGCATTTACAGAAATCATATGAAAATAACCATAACCATACAAAAAAAATTTACAAACATGATTGAATTTTTCCTGTTGAGGAAACAGGAAATATCGCATGATAGGAACAGCAGTATTTGACAGAATTAATCTATTATACTACAAGCTCATCCTTCATGTACACTCAACAGGTTTTTCATTAGCAAGAAAATAGAGTTAGTATTAGTTTGTTTTTTCCTATAAAAGATAAAGTAAAAAAAGCAGCATATTTTTCTAACTCAAATACCGTCAATGTAGGGGACTTTAGTAAACAAAACAATGCTGAGGCATCTGTATGTACAGCTTATGTGTTTTCATATCTTACAGCTACTGTATAGGAGAGCCTAATAGGTTATGAGAGCCATACTTGTATTTCCCATACTTGCATGGGCCACAGTCACGCCATCACATGTAGAAACTGCATATGTACTTTTAAGCTGCCAGCTCGACATTTCGGTTTTATTCAAAATGGTACATATGATCTGTATTGCACACAGCCAAACAGGTGCTCTACTTCACAGAGGATCTATGCATATTCATGTGACAGAATCAGATTTTTTGCTGCACAAAGGTTTCAAGCTTTATGATGATCCGTGCAGTACACTCCATCACCCGCATCGCCACCTCAGATGTGTATCTGTCATTGGGGATCTGGGGAAAAGGCAGCAGGTCTGGGTAGCGGGTCCTCAAACTGTCCACTCCATACCCTTCCAGGATCTGAACATCGTTGGAAAGGCCTGTCAGCTGAGGGTTGTACTCCTCGACCTTTTGAGCAAGGGCAGTTGGTTTTACATCTTTGTCCGACTTCCCCCTGACTGCATAGTCAGCAGCTATCAGTGCAAGCTTTGTGGCCAGGTAGCATTTGAAGCAGACCCACTCGTTGGCATTTTTATGCAAATCATTGCGAGCAGCAGAATAGTTTGCTCTGGCTTGTCTCAACCACCTGCGGGCCTCCACGGGGTTTCCAACAGTCTTGAAGGTTGGGGGCACAAAGAAACGATGGGATTGTGATGACCCTGCATAGCTTGTATGTTCCCTGAAATGTTGCCTTTCTGATTTGTGACTTGTTGCTTCTTGGTTCCATGACGAATAGAACCTTTGAAATGAGAACTTCTCTGAGTGGAAGCGGCTTGATGATGTGGAGTAAGGTCTCCTGGCAGCTCTGTCTGTGTTGAGCTGATCAGCCAGTGACTGTTTCTCCATCCTGTTGATCTCGTTCTGTAAATGCTTGAAGACTTCTGTCGCAATGTCGAGATTTTCAGCATTTTTGTCCGGATGCCACTTAAGATACAATCGGCGGATTATTTTCTTCCTCTCAGTCTCTGACAGCTTCCAAGCTTGCTCGATGACTAAGGTCACTTCTTTCAGAATCTCGGGCAAAGCATTAAGTTTGATTTTCTTGGGAGACTGTTTTTGGGGTGGAGGTCTGAGGTTTTCTTTGCCAGCAAAAAGAGGAGGAATCATCCGCGGACCAGTGGTACGACAGTCTGGGCTTGTGGGGGTGGACGGAGCACTCGTGTCCCGCATGTGGGTGCTTTCATCCTGTCTGGAGAATTTGTACAAATCAAGGGAGCTGACAATTTTGTACTCACTGTAACCGATGTCAATCTGGAAACATTTTCCAAGAAAGCTCGTGTTTTCCTCCTCTTCTCTTTCCACTTCCTGCACAATGATGGCATAGGTGTAGGTGGGCTGATAGGATCCGTATATATCTCCTCCCTCAGAATCCACGAGGTAACCAACATATTCCCCTGGATAGAACACGTTTAGTGGGTCCATTAGGAGTGTGTGGTGTATTTCAGCTGGTATTGGGGTTCCTGGCAGGGGCAGCTCAAGTTGTGAAGGCTCTGTTGAGTCGTACTTCACACCGAGGTTGTCCAACTTTTCTGTGATTCTGTAGATGTCATTGCAGCCCAACATGGCAATCAGATAAGATGTGTCAGAAATCAAGTTGTCTGTGGCTGACTTCAACGTCATAGCGAGTGCCAAAAGAAAGTTAATGTCTTTGCTGTCTGAATGCTGGATGTAGAGGTGGATCACAGAAGTCCCGTATCGCTTGAGGAAGGCCAGAGTTTCGCTGCGACTGTGTGGGATTGGACTACATCCTTTCACTCTTAACGTCGTCTGAAGTTTCTCAAAACAGGAAACTTTCAGTCCTTCGCAAAGTGCTTTGCACAGACGTATGGCTTTTTCTTCATTCACAATGTACGCATTGTCGTTTTCATGCTTCATTATTCTGATTAGCCCTGTGATGAACTGCTCTGACGACAGCAACAGCTGAAGGCGGCCCTGAAGTGAACAAAGAGCTCCGAACTGACACATTTTTGGGGAATCTTCATCAAGCTGCTCTTCAAGAATGCTACTCAACAGTCTCGGCCTCAGTTTTTGAGGAAGTAGCATGATTAGCTTTGTGTGGAAAGAGTGATCTTTGCCGAGGTAACACTGACTCATGTCCACAAGCATTTGAACACCAACATTACCGTGAATTCTGCTCTTGTAATGTGGCGCGTCATCAAACACCAAAGTATTAGATTTTGCTAATCTGCCATCATGGCTTGGCAGATAAAATATCAAATCTCTGAGACTCTCAAGGTCTTTGCGAATTTCGACTGGATCATTGTGAAGAGATTTGAACAATCCCGAGACAACTCTTTTCACAGTTCTCATTTCATTAGGGTCAAGTTGCTTACCCTCTGAACTTCTGTAAATTCGCCACAGCACCTCAACGTACTGTTTGGTGGACACAACGTCTTCTGTGCCCAGTAGTTTGAACAGCTGATGAAAGGTCCCCAGTTCCAGGGGTAATTTGTACAAATATGGTTTGAAGTCAGATTCATTGTCCAGATTAATAACTACTTCTTCAGGTTTTAACAATTTCCAGCCATCTTCAACCATGACAAAAGCGACTCCACGAAGCTGATAACGGAAATCTCTCTTATCAGCATTGAGGAACTCGTATGTCGATCTTAACACTTTGTTCCTAGTTTTCACCATTTCATCATCTGGACCGGATATGTTGCAGATGTTTTTGCAGTTGCTGATGACTTTCTCTAGCGGTGGGTCCAAGTTGACACCCAACATGCTCAGCACTTGGTCCAGTTGTTCCTGCCCAGTAAGGGTGTTCTCCTCCTGGTCCTTTATACTTGATGGTGTGGCTTTCTCAGGCAGAATTGGACAAGATGTCCAAAGCAAGTGAATAATATCTGTTTGCTTGAATTTTGGATTCACTTGAGAACCACTGAAACGTATCAAAGGTAGTGTTCCACTCATCTCTTGGTACTGAGAATGAAGCTTGACAAGTTCTTTGGGTGCTCTCTCAGGACACAGAAAAGGTATCATCGAGAGTTCTTTGAGAAATGTACCCTGGAACAAATCGGTCCTCTCTTTGAAAATGTGGTTCAAAAGAACATCAACTGTGGTTTGCACTTTTTCTTTGGTCCAGCTCTCAGTTTGAGCCTTGATGCTGACCTCTTTAGCAAACTGAAGAATTTGCTGCTGGGACACTTCATGCTTCAGACCAATATTTCTGAGGAAGGTTATCCATGATGACAATGATAGTGTCCCATTCTTGGGTTTTGACACTTGCTCTACTTTCTTGAAAAATTCATTTGGTATGAATGACTTTGCAGGCAGCATAACTTCAAACACCTTCACTGTTTCATCAGAGAAAAACTTGGTTGGCCTGAGTCTGTTTGAATAGTCATATATGAATGACAATCCTTCCAGTTTTTCATAGAGCTGATCCTTCTTTTTGCACGATTCTTCCATTGACAAAAGTATTTCCTTCAAATTGACAATGTGTTCCACCTTGGCGTCGTGGGAGAGACTCTCGAACTTTGGCAGGAGATGCTGAAGGTAAATTTCCAAGTCGTCAATTGGCACGCAGCCAAGAAACGTGTACAGCTCCTTCAGCTGCGGATTATCAGCCAGAAAAGCAAAGGAGGTTGTGTGAGCCCATTTGTCTATGTCTGCAGTGGGAACGTTTTTAGCAAGAACATAGTTTGTCCCATAGCTAGCAATGCTGATGTACCGCCCACTAACTGATTTGAAGCATGGGAGGAGTTTTAGGCTCTGTGCATCTTGTTGTGTGAGGTTTGTGAGGTTGCAGCTGAAATACAACAGGAGAGCCTCTATGTCCTTTTCTGTCAAGTTTGCAGATTTGAATGCAGAAGTCTGTATCATGTACTCCACAGCTTTCAGAACACTCGATGGATTATCAATATTTGCCGTGTGTTGTCTGAGAAAAGGCATGATTGGATTCTCTTTGACACAGATTTTGTTTACTGCAAGCTGAATACAACCTGCTTTCATTAGTGTATGAAAGACTTTGTCATTTTGTCCTTGTGGAAATATGGCAATGTTCATCAAGCTCAAAGGTAAAAGCACATCGTGCTCAGGTAGAACGAGTCTTTCTCTTGCCATGAATTTTGTGCCAGGTAATAAAGCCCAGTCTTTAAGAATGTCAATCACTGTGTCAAAGCTGGGTTTAATGTCTCCCTGGTCTTCTTTAACAGCGATATTCTCACTGATAAAGGTCCAAACATTTTTCAACCATGAGTCACTTGCAAAGTTGTCCCTCCATTTCACAGGCACCTTCGTTCGATACTCTCTTGGAAGAGCAGAGCCAAGTAACTCTCCAAAGCTGCTGATGTCGAACATTTTTGCAGCTCCTGCATTCAGCAGAAAGGTGCCGTACCTGTTGTACAATGTATTCATGAACATCTCTTTCCTCGATGATATTAGTTCATGATGTGTTGTCAGGAACTTTGGTCTTTTGGAATCAAAAACCTGAAGCATGTTGTCCATCGTTACCAACAGAGGCAGACCCTCAATGTGGATTTCGTCCATGTCAATATCTTTGAAACAGTAGTCAACAAGAAGCTTTAAGTTATGAACCAGCTTATAGTTTGACTGTTGGAGACGGCAGGGAAGTTTTCCAACATGGCAAGTTGCGTCTGGTGATGAAAACGTGAGGAGAAAGTTACGGACATCACTTGGTGTGACATAACTGACAGGAATACCTGCGTCTTCCAAGCACAAGTAGAGACTGGATGTTTCATCACAACTGTGAATCAGGTTGAAGCCAATATCAAGAAGCAAGGTTTTTAACCGATAGATATTTTCAGCCACAGACTTCCTTGAGGTCATGTTGTACTCTGTATTTTTCAAATGTTGAAGCTCATCTTGCAGCAGATTATCAAAAAAAGCTCTGCCCTTGTTCGTAGTGGATGTATTGACCCATGAAATATAAATGACAGAATGCATATCAGAGTTGTCGACTTGTGCTGCTCTGACAACTGGAAGCAGACGCTTCTGCTCTGCATGGATGCTGATGTATATGGCCTTGACCAAGCAGTACCAATCAGGCTGTATGTCAAGTCTGTTGACTGGGAAAAAAAACAGGTACTTCTTCAATGTATCCTTCACAGCATGAAGTGGTGTTCCTTGTAGTACAGTCAAGGTGGGATCCGGACCTGGGAAGTATCGACGTTTGAGCTGAATTAGCAGTTCCACACAAGCAGGGCTTATAAGTGATGTCATCAAGTTATTATTCCAGTCGCTCCTCACACCCACACCATTGTCATCTCTCCACAAGTTTCTCCTCGCAGAATCCAGGGCAAAATGCCCATTGACATGAAAAGGTAAGCCAGTCTCTAGTGAAAGGGGCAAAAAACAGAAGGCTCTGTGGGCTTTTTTGTAGTTGTGGCTTACACATGCAGCTACCCCTCCACGTGGAAATAGAGTTATGTCTTCATTTTTATGAGCTGAGATCACACTTTTAGAGACATTCTCAATGTTTGGAAAGCCAGATCTGTTGCAGATCATCCATGTAGTTAGATTTCCATCTGTGTCCTCAATGTCCAATGTGTAGGTGATCTGCTGGACAGGGATAGCAGTGAGAGGTTTCTTTTTAGTGACGCTGTCGATGACAGAGGCATGGAACTGTTTCCGTTTTAGTCGATCACCATCTGTTATTTTCGCTGTCACAGAATACAACACTTTGAGTTCCCCAGATGCATGATCAATCTCACAAATTGATATTTTCTCCATGTGGTTAAGAAACATCAGAAGCTCTGCTCCATCAGTTTTAAGCTTATCCAGAAGATTTTGCACCATTCTGTCAGATGCAGAGACGGAACTGATTTCTGATGTCCTCGCCATCTCTGTCGAGCGGATGGGGAATCTGAACATTGTACTGCGTTCCAACTTGAAATGAGTTCCAAGGTAAAGATTTAGAACATCTGAAAACTGAGATCTGAAATCAGAATCTAAGTCTCGAAACATCCTTCCAGGACTAACAGATGTCGCCCCAGGAGCATACTGTGCATGTGGATCAAAGATACACAGAATGTCATTGTTTGAGATGAAGGATGGGCAGTCAGTTATGTGATAGACTGAGTTGAATCCTATGCCATACTGGCCAGTTTTACCCGGATTTGCCTCTTTTGTTCCTCTTCCGAGATTCTGTATACCTCGGATATCATCTTCTGTGAAAGGTTGATTGTTGTACACACAGAGGGCGGGGCCTTGCATTGGAATCCATTTGTCATCAAATATTCTATCAGTGGGGTGTGTCCTTGAATCAAAAACAAAATAAATTTCTGTTGCTTTGGCATCATCTGCATTTTGAAGCAGCTCTTTGAGCATCTCTTTTTCTGATGGATAGGCATTGAGAATGCTTTTGATTCTGCTGGTCAATTTTTCTTTCTGACCAAACTCACTGCCAAGTGGAGTAAAACATACATTTGAAGCGTATCTCTCCAGTGCTTTGTGACGTTTTGGAACAGCCCCTAGTTTCACAGCTACCTCTCTTGGAATATCTGCATGACAGTATTTTACAGAAGAATCTCTGACTTTGATCCAGGGGCAGTCATTATAGCACAGGGATTTTGATGGCTTCAGTGTTAGATTGGAGTCGGGTAACAATATCCCACCATAGTTTGCCTGACAATATTCTTGATTCTTGTCACGTATCAAGCTCCATATTCCTTCACTGATAATTCTGCGACACAACTGGAAGTTTTCCTCTGTAAGCCCTTTTCGTCCACACTCGTCTTTCACAGTCTCAAGAACTGCCGAAAAATCATCCACTTTGAAACTGGATTGGACCCCAACATTTTCAAAGAGCTCCCGGCAGCTGTTTCTGTATTTGTTAGGAAGTTGATAAAGATGTGGAGCTGCATCAAAATTTAAGTAGAATCCAACTTTGGAAGGACTGACGTATGTGTTTTCCACAAGGATAGAGTTGAAAGATTTCAGCTCCTCAGCGATTTCACCTTTTGCATTTTCATCCTGCAGCAATTCCTCATGAAGATACTTGTAACATGCATTTGTAATGTTTTCCTGATAGAGAGTGATTCCATCAAATGACTCGGACAGCTTTTTTAGCTGACTGATAACTAGCCCAACTGAGGGCTTCCTTATCAGACCAAGACAGTCTTTCACAGCCAGTGATATTGCACCGCAACCTTTGAAGGATGGGGAATTCTCATTAAGGATTGGCTTCATGAGACACACTGTATCCTGGTGTTCAGTTGTGAAGAGTTCTCTAGCAGAGAACAATGTGGTTGGGGAAAAGTCGTTCCCATGCCATGGCAGAGAGAAGCCTGCAGGCCTCGTCAGGAATGGAAGGAACTTGATGTCCTGAAGTTTTTCCAAATGCTCAGTGGTGCCGGAGTCTCTCATTTTTAGTTTCTCATCAATGAGACTGAGTAACAAACTGCTTCGAAAGCATGCGGCTGTGTGGTCATTCTCATTGAGGTCAATCACAGAATGTGCACGCTCAATCAGGTCCTCCCATGAGAGATCGTCTTTGACCATACCTAACTGCACTAATTTCACTAAACACACTGGGTTTAGATAGTCTTTAGAAGTCCCTTCTGGAAATCTTCCATCATCACATTGGTACAGTTTGGCAACTCTTCCTTCTGGGTGAATGAGTTTTGAAGGCAACACAAGTTCCTTTTTGGGACCAGAACATGGGATACATGGAGTAGCCATAAGGATTGATGCAAAATCTTCCAGTTTCTCATTCAAAACATAATGCATTAGTGGATCTCTGAGCTCTTTGTCAATTTCCTGGATGTGAGGGAAAAACACATCAGAAAAGAACTGCTTCTCGGTCAGAGTGTTTTCCATCAACTTCCCTTTGCAGCCTGCATCATCAAAGCCTTCCTTCACCCAGTCGGGCAGTTCAACGGCGCAGAGGTTTTGTGAGCCACTCCTCTTGAGGTACTTCAAGAATATCTTGAAAGCAGCAGGGCCAATGTCTGGCCTGCAGAGCAATGCATCATCAAGGAATCTGACATATTTGATTGACACCCAGGTTTTTCCATCTGAGAAAACCTTTGCATACTCGCTGTCACCTCCTTTAGCTATTTCTTGGTAGACACCCTGACTGATCAGAGTAAAGTCGTCATGTACCTGACTTGGATCCGGCCATGCCGCATAGTAGTTGTATTCAAGCAGTTCTCCACTTTCAGCCATTGACCGTAGCATTGTGAGTGCTGCTAAATAAGCCTGGACGATGACATGCCTCATGAACACAGAGTTCCACTGTCCTTTGGTGTCAGTCTTCCAGATTTCCTTTCGGTTGGAAGTCACTGCAAAGCAGCCATTGATATGGACAGGCAGCCCTGTTTTGATTCTCAGAGGCAAATAGCAAAAAACCTCTCCAATCGGTGTGGCATTTGTCTTCACTGTCCATTTCCGATTCTCTTCTTCCGAGAGATGAACAGCTACTCCTCCACAAGGCACTAATCCAAGTCTTTTCCCACTATCACTGAGGGAAAACTTCAGTGCCTCGTTTGCGTCCATGCAGGAACAGATGAGCCAGTTGGTGACCTCGACTGCCTTCTGGGGCATTTCATCAGTTAGTCTTCTTGTAGGACCACCTTTAGCAGCCATCTCAAAATACTGGTTAGGATCTTCTTCTGAACCTCGAAACAGTGGCGAATGAAGATCGACGATGCGTTTGAACACGTTGTGAAACTCTTCCACCATAACACGTATAATGCATCCAGACTTGGGAACATCGGCAGGCACCTTGCTGGTGCTGGCTACTTTCTTCATAACCTTTGCTGCAGACTTGAGGATACTGAGAGGTCCATATGATGCTTTTGATGACCACACACTTTTGCTGATCACAACAACATCTTGTGCTCCAGCTGGATTTGGTTCCTCATACTTGAGGTATTTTAAGACCATAGTTCCAACGTGCTGTGTGAACAGAATGAACCGATGGCCACATATGCTGAACTCGTCAACGAGAGAATAGATATCTGTGGTGTTGTAGTAAAGACTACTGATTTCACTGACTGATGCCTCCTGCTCTGTTCTGAATGGGAGTCTGAACAGAGTACCGCTGTATTTGTATGGTGAGTCCTGAGCCAATGGAAGCTTGCAGTTGAAGACATTGATGAAAGGTTTGAACTGATTGGGAAATTTCCTCAACCTCTTCTGTTGTTTGCTCCAGTTGATTTTGATCCCGGGATTAGATTTGTCTCTGATGTGCTTGCTGATGTGATTAATGTTTGGATCAAACATGATCATGAACTCTCTGCTCATTATGATGGGAATATCAGTAATGTGATAAACAGAGTTGAAACCCAAGCCAAACTTTCCAACTTTGTCTGCTTCGCATCTCTTCACAGATCCACCCAACCTTGTAATGTTCAGAAAGTCTGTGTCTGAGAACACAGCATTATTGAAAGACCACAAGGAGGGCCCGTGACAAGCAATCATGCCAGGATCAAGGAGATTCTCCCGAATGTCAGTATTTTTTCTCATGTCGATGAGAAAACTGCACTCTGTTGCACTTGCATCGTCAGCATTTTGGAGGAGCTCTTTAAAAATGTCTGCTACAGATGGATATTCCTCCAAGATATTCTTGATTCTCACTGTGAGAGGCTCTTGTTGGCCGGACTGTTCAAAGCCAAGATTTTCAGGGTTTATCAACCTTGTGCTCAAACAGGGTACCTTCAGCCACTCTGCAGTTTTCATTGGGATGTCGTCATGAACCAAGATGATTGGCTCAGAAGCGTCTTCAAGTAAGTCATTCAGATCATCAACTTTTATGTCACAGTAGGTGCATTCGTGAATTGGCTTCATTGCCAATTTGTTTTGGTCCTTATAACAAAAGATAGGCACATGCATGTTTGTCTCTATCGGTATCTGATTATTGTACAGCCATCTCAAGATGTTTATCAAAAGCAGAATATCTCTTTTGCTTTCCTCCTTGGTCATTTCTCCTGCACATCTTTGCTGGATGGTGTAAATGACTTGAAATACATGGCTTGGGACAACCTCTTCAACTGAACCACAGAACTTGAAGAGCTTGTGAAACTTTCTGATGGTCTTTGGCAGTGAGTACAGGTAAGGCTGCAAGTCCAGATCAATGAGGGGTTTCAACACTGTCTGGCCTGGGGAGGAGAATGTCTTTCCTGTCCATACCCAATCAAAAGGCAACGATTTCATTGCTTCTCTTGCATCCTCAAGATGAGCCTGCATGAAACCATAAATCTCAAACAAAATCTGCTGGAATTGATACCAATCTTCTGTGGTGAAAGCTTGAGATTTATGCCAGTCATTCACTGCCTTTAAATGCTGTAAAACTTGATCGACTTGTGGCTCTATAGTGAGTTTCAATGCTTTCTTCATACCTGCAGAGGTGTGTTCAACCACTGCAACCGAAGACCCGACGAGGACTGCATGGGACATTTCACACATCTCTGACAAGGAGCAGATATTGAGAATATCTCCAACCCAAGCAAGGGACTTGGGGTAAGTTGGGGGTCTCTCTTTACAGACAGGCACCCATTTCAATTTAAGCAGCAATGTCTGTGCTTCAGCTGATTTTACCAGCTTAGTTTGTTTGTTTAGTATTTGCAGGAGTGTTTTTGCTTTTTTGATAATGAGTTCCCAGTCAGGTTCCTCGCTGCTTTGTAGCTCCTGTATTTTCTTCGCAACTTGCAGTGCATCTTTTTCAGTTAGCTGCACCTCATTTCTTAGTCCCAGCTGTCTTAGGGAATGGAGAATGTCTGGAGATGATGTGAAAGTACTTGTGGGAAACCTAACTTTCTCTTCCTTGTAGAAAAGATGCTGTAAAATCTCAAGGTCCGGATCAAAAACATCCGAGGCTTTGACTAACTTCCCACAAGGCAGTTGAACGAATTTAAGAGCAGACAGCCATCCAATCACTGCTGAGTTTTCATTCTTTAGAAAGGCCAGATGTTTAAGTGCCCAAAGCACAATTTGAGTCATCTCATCCTTTGTGTAGAAACCATTCTCAATATCCTGAACAATCATCCTCAAACATTGTGTAGTTTTTATTTGTTCAACTTTTAGCATCTTAAAGAGACGGATCGATTCCTCATCAGAGCAGGCGGCAAGATTTTCAGATAATTTGACTTCTGGTGGGAACTTGGCCCTGTGATGTAAAGCTCTGGCTCCTCTGAGTGACGTAAATGCTGCTTTACCTTCAGAGCAAGTTCCCACTTTCTCAAAAATAGAAAGTTCAAGCAGAATATGTTTTTCTCTCTCTGTAATGTCTGACAGTCCTGCAAGAAAGTTTCTGAGTGCAATCTTCTCTTTGACTGAGAAAGAAGCAACTTGGCTTGACAATCGCTGTGTTGACAATCTATCCATAATCTGCAGAAGAACACCTGGTGAGGACGGGTGAATGTAATTCTTAAGCAGAGGGTGCTGCAAACATGAATCCAACTTTTTTATCACCACCCCTCCGAGCTTTTCCATGATGTCAAGGACTTTCTCAGAAAGCGGTGCTTCTTTTTCATCCACAAAAATTATGGGAGAAGGAGTTTTGAGACGCAGAAGCTGAACTACATCCAGGTTTTCCTCAAGTGGCACAAGTGGGATCAAAGGCATGTCTTCAAAGGTATTTAAATCATCTGCAAAGTGTATGTAGAGATGCTTCCAAACCATCTTCAGCCAGGAAACTGTAGGATGCTTCAGCTCTTGATTTCCAGGTTCCCACTGGACACTAAAATCTCTGGCAGGCCAGGCTGTTGAGAGGATCTCCTTGATGAGTCGTGCTGACCGTTCAGAGTTCATAACTTGTAGCTGAGTACAGGGTCTTCCTGTTATGAGAGAAGTACATTACAATTAGCCATGGTTATTTTTTACATATGATGAAATATTTTAAAAAGTGATATAGGTAGGTTAGGTTACTGCATAATATGGGGAAAAGAGTTAAATAATAACTTGATCCTTCAAATGCAATGTATGCAAGTTGTTGTTTTTAAATATATGTCATACTTTAAATATTTTCTGACCAAAAATTCTTAAAGTATGACAAAAATTCTTTGGACAGACGTCAGGCAATTTATGCAGTTTAATCATATTTGTGCTCAATAACAAATACAAGGCAATACAAGTTATTTTGCAGGTGTAGACCATGCAAACATTTTGCCACACATGCACACAACATTTGCAAGACTAGTGAAGCACCGTACAGGTAAGTAATGAAATGTGGGATGAAAAACCTCAAGTGACCTTTGAAAATAACTCTGAACAGTGTTCAGTCTTTCTTGTACCTGATCTAAATGTAGGCTTGCTTGTTTCCTTTCATATTGGTGCTAATTCTTTGTAAAGAGTTACCAGGGTGAGTATTCAGAAGCACACATTAGCTGGGATTAATAATAATAATAATAATAATAATAACACTGTTTAATTTGTGCCACACACTGTAGTACCTACCTGAGCACCCCCAAAGATATTGTTGCACTGAAATTAAAAGTGCAGATTTAACAGATTTATGTATA
>OMNM01055363.1:0-15888 GCA_900302745.1 Parablennius parvicornis | reverse complement strand
TACATACACACATTCATACATACACACACGTACACGTACATACATACACACGCACATACACACACACACACATTCATACATACACACACACATTCATACACACACACACACACATACATACACACACACACACACACACACACACACACACACGCACACACACACACATACACACACACACACACACACACACACACACACACACACACACACACACACACACACACACACACACACACACACACACACACACACACACACACACTTCTCCCCTCCCATATTTCCGGCCCTGCAGACTTCAGTTAGCTGCCCGTCCAGCACAAGGAGCACCACCATTCTCCTTTCCTTCAGACCCGTACCATTATTGGATAAAGTCTGATAATAAAAAATCTGTCATTCTATTACCCTTCAGGTCTAGTTCATGATGTCCCTGGTTTTGATCCACCTTGCTGATTGTGTTCTCCCCCATCTGTGTGGTAGATGAGTAACCCCTCGTCCTCAATGTTCATCTCCCCAGGCCTCCACTTTGCAGCAAGACAAGCAAAGATTCATCAACAGGATGTTAAACGGCACAGTCCGATTTGGAAAACTGCAGGAGGAAGTCATAGTAAGTTTACCTCTAACACTCTGCTGGATGAAGCCACATCCATCTGATTTTCATCACTGATTTCAGGAGACAAGGAAACTTGTTATTCAGCACCGCTGAGTTCTCATTGACGTGACTGAGAGACATTTTATTTAATTGCCATTCGTCCAGCACAGTTTATATTGATCAACCATCTTCTCTCATATTGATAAACTATCTGCTGTCATTTCCCATTAATCAGAAGCCATAAATTGGAACCCTCGTGTCTCTGTGATTTCGATATACCAAGTTAACAAAACAAGCGGCAGGTTAACAACGGAAGGGTTTACTATAGATGAGCCATTTGAACAGACCAATCAGCAGACGGCTGCGTTGTCGCTCCTCCTTATGGGACCTGTTCCGTTGTGCGAGGTACCTTATCGTCCTTATCGTTGTTTACTGTTCTTTCGGTACCATCCACAATTTTTGTCAGTGGGTATGCACGAAAACTCGTCCCTGCACTTACTGCACTGTGGGACCACGGCTCAAGATTTCAGTATATTTACATGAGAATAGTGTCTGTGGTTCTCCAAACCAAGGATTGTTGGTTCCCTCATCCTGCTCCGCAGTAACTGAACCCCTGAAATGCTCCTGGAGCTCTTGAGCACCTTGCTCTGCACCACTGCTGTGTAAATGTGGTTTGAAAGCGCTTTGAGACTGCTGAAATGGTGAAAAAGTGCTATAGAAGTGAGGTTGCTTTACCACTGAGGATACTCTTTAAATAAATGTCACATTAGTTCACTGTTAGTCAAAAAAGCATCACTTAGTTACCAAAGGTCAAGAAAAGGCAATAAAGGAATGGCATGACTTTGACATATTTGTCAGAGCTCAGTCGTCAAGGGTCGCACTTACCTTTTGTTATACTAATTTTCTTATCAGCGTCTCAGGAAAGCTTATATTCAAAACTTTTTATCGTGATGATTCACAGCAGAGATTTTTGCAGCCTTACTATGAAGTTTTATTAAAGTGAGGTAAAGATGCCTGCATTTGTCTTCAGGCTGGCTCTCCTGTGTAGACTACTGTTATTTGGTTTCAGTATGAGCATTACTAATTAAGTCTTTGTTCGTTTTTTCTTCATTTAATGTTCATTTATTGTTTGACAAAAACTGCACCAATCCATCTATTTCTGCTGGAGGCAAAGAAGGCTTCTATTTTAGCGGATTGCCATGGCAACCTTTTCTACATTGACCTACAGTGTTACTCTATCCTCCCTTGCGGCTAAAAGTTGTCCTGCTGCACCGACTGCTTTCTTCACCGTTTGTTGGTGGTGCCAGTCATTAAGTTAACAGCCATCTGAGCCGGTGCTCCAGGCCGACCCTTTTTGTAATCTGCTCTTGTCACTCAGGATACAGCAGGAAAAACATTTCACTGCTCCTCACATCTTTATGAGTGTCTCTATAGCAAGAGTCCACACAGCAGAGAGGCACATTTTTGAACATGAGTTTAATTGATGATGATCAAAATAATGACAAAGAAGAACTGTAAATCAGTGGAGTCAAACATAAAGCCTGCAGACGGAAACCTGCCCACCAGAGGATCCAGTCCGGCTATCATCTGAATGTGTGGTTGTGGTGGCGCTTTTGACACTCTTGGTAGGGTCAGGAGAGGAGTTTAAACCTTTAGGCTCAGGCCTCTAATTTTAGCTGTTAGCAAGCTGGGCTCAGAGTGCCCTGCTGGGACACATCTTTCATAAGAAATCAGAAATCTGTTTTTCTTTCATTAAATGATCTAGCTTTTTATGTGGTCTGGTGAAATCCCAACCCTGCTGTCAAAGGTTCTGCATTCAACCGGTCCTCTGTACCTGCGGACAACATTGGGGATTCAATCACCGGTTAAGTCAGAATGGGAAAGACTGAAAATCTCACAACAGTGCAGGAGCTGACAGCGATGTTACCCACTGTTTTGTCTACACATCCCAACTACATGAACATCGTCATCCGTGCAGGCTCCTTCAACATACTGTGGAGCGAGACTTGTTCTGAGGTCTGAAAAAGGACTTTTCCCTACTAATGGAGACTCTGAAGGAGTACGAGCCCCAAGATGTTTTCATTTCAGGCCCCATTCCAACCGTTGGAAAAGGAATTTAATCTATCTCTCATGCTTCTCTAATGGGATAAAAGCACGGTATGGCTGAGTTGGTAGAGTGGTCGTCTCCCAATCGGAAGGTTGCAGATTCGATTCCCATGTCTCCTTGCCTACATGCCCAAGTGTCCTTGGGCAAGACACTGAACCCCGAACTGCCTGTGTGAATGCAGTTTGAGAGTGAGTGGTTGGAGGGGCCGATGGCGCAGTATGGCAGCCTCGCTTCCATCAGTCTGCCCCAAGACATAAGTAGCTTACCACCACCAAGTATGGAGTGAATGAATAATGCAATGCAATGTAAAGCATCTTTGAGTGCCCAGAAGCACTACATAAAACCAATGTGTTATTAAAGATTATCGACAACTTCAACCTGTTTTGCAACTGCAAGGACCACTTCAAACCGGATGGGAATCATCCCAATATCATTGGATCCAGACTGCTCAGCGCCAACATACGTCATGCCCTGGGGATAACACACTGAAACAGGAGCATGACGATAACCAACAAGGACACTGGCGCTAACAGAGACTCAGCCTCCCCCTCTCCCCACTCCTGTGTTCCTGTGCCCCAGTCCAGGACCCAGCAACCAGCCCTGCTTTCCCCAACCACACCTGCGACATCGAACCTCAGTCAGTTGGAGCAGTTTTTAAACACTAGATGTCATAGGCCACACCCATCAGAAGTGCACCACAGATGAGAGAGACCCCATGCTACTTTCTTTAACATACCGGTGATCTCAAGTAGCCGGCAGCGTGGTCAAAAGCCTATCAGTAGGAACAAACATACAGTTACACTATCCCTGGCAGGATAACTTCATTTAGCTTGTTTGCTCTTCAATTTGAAGAGCTGACATATAGTTGTTGTTTTTTTTTCCTTATTTGCGGTTTTGATGTATTCTAAAACAGACATATTTATGTTTTTCCTTTTTTCAGTGTTATTGAAAATAGAAATGGCCATTTAAACTCAGCTGAACTTGTTTTATTTTGTAAACACTGAAGAAATAGTAATGCTGTCCTTCCCTTGTGACAAAATATAAATTTTTGAAGTTAAAATAACAGGACTTGAACTCAGCTGAGCTTGTTATTTTTGTTCATATTGAAGAACAAGATCAGAGATTGACCTGGACGTAGAAAAAACAAAATGTTACCGGATCACCTCCAAACTTTTATGTAATCTACCATGGCTTGATATCTCTTTGTCGGTGAAAATTTCAATAAAATCTATGCTGTAGTTTTGATGTCATCTTCCTTAAACAGACATACAAATAAATGTATGACAATAATTTTATAATATATAATATAATGTAATATAATATGATGTATTTTAAATTTTAAAAAGTATTCCCAATATTTTTCCCTTGTTCATTCAGAGAATGTAAACACTTAAAGGCATCATATCATACAATGTTCCAACACTTTCACATGGTTCCTATATGTCCAAAAACTTTGTAATTCAAAGTTTGTTGCCCCAAGTCCAGCTTGTCTTTGATTTTCAGCCATTTGAACATTCGCTCATGGGTGCAAGTTTGGATCTGCTGGGTTTTCATGGAGCTGGACTTGCTCGGCCCCAAAGGCCCAAATTGGGAAGAGAAGGAAGTACTTACTATTTTGGATGCCGTGTGTGTTTGTTTACATCTGATATATTGCAATATCACGGAGTACCTTTCAATCAAACCAATTTGAATCAGAATCTGACCTCGAAAGAGAAGCTCCTGAAGAGGTTCAGACACTGCGGCTGCAGCAGGACGTTTCAGAATGGTTAGTAAAACATATTACGTGTCTGAATATCTTCATTAATTATGATGCGTTGTTCCTTACTAGCAAGTAGCCAATACTAGCTCCTGCTAACTGTACGGTAACTGTTGCAGTTTTTCATATTATACTGAATTCATTCAGTATATCATTACTCTTTGTAAGTATTTAAAATCATATCAGTCATCTCTATGAGTTTTAAATATGTTAAAACAATGTGCATTCCTCCTCTGTAAACCATAATGCTGTCTACTTATAATTTTTTAATTCAATAAGCTTTTTCTTTGGATAGGTGCTCCTGTAGAAACTGTGTCACCATGCCGACAGAAGATGAGAATATATGCCGCTTGGAGATACCACAGGTATCAATCTCATATAAACGAAATAATAATTTTTGTAATTATGCTACTCGTTACACTTACAAATAACAATGACATTTTCCATTTGTAATTCACTGCAGGTCACTAGACAGCTACAAGAGGTGGATGAAGACCTATCATATATGGTTGATCATCCTGGTTTGGAGCCTGTCTGCTTGAACGTCTACTCCCTGCAGAACGCTTTCTAAATATATAGAGCGGACTACGGTCCTTTGCTACCAAGAAAAATACACCAGTATGTTTTGCTCTGTGAAAATCTCTGTCTGAATGAAAAGTCATTCCTGCAGACACTTCCAAGCCTTTATTTACATAAAACAAAATATAGAAAACAGTGACACTTGAAAATTAGGTTCAACCTCGCACAATCAAAATTAAAAACAGTGTGATACACACCACCAATATATCTCTGCAAGACTTAACATTTTGTCCATTGTGTTCAGTTGTTACAGGTTTCTGCCCTATTCGAGTTTTGTGAGCTGGTGCTGGGGTTTCCTCGGGCACAGAATCCGGGTCGTCATCCCAGCTTGTGTGGTACTACGCATCCACACAGTTTCCTGATGCCAACTGTTGGAAAAAAAGAAATGACTTTGAGTCATTCACCAGTGTTCACTTTATAGGTTCACAAGTTTTCAGTTTATAAATTGACTAGTTTTCCTTCATTATGGCAGAGCAAGTGCCAGCTGATCAGAATGTGTTTTGTTCCACTGGGATCAATTTAGGCTTTGAAAATGACTTATGTTGACATTAAAGAGACAAATAGTTATTTTTATTTTATTTTATTTTTATAGAGTTTACCAAATACCTGGTCACATTTAGCTAGTTTAATAGCAGGATCTGAATGACTCAGGCAGGTTGAATCTGTTGAACTAGGCTTGGTTTGGACTGTTGAGTTGTCTTGGCAGAAGCGTTCATGTGATTGAGTAATCACAGAGCTGAGTAATCCGGGGCACACAGTCCTCATTTCACTGAGGCCATCAGCTTGAGCCAAGTGTTACCAGTGAGTGCCTGGTGGCACGAAAGGCCTACATGGGCCCAGCACATGCAAATCTAGCAAAGTGGGCCATGAACTGCCAAACCACAGGCAAACCACCTGTTCCTATTAGGATAGGGGGTCCTGAGTCCTCCTCTGCCCCTCCAGGGATTTCTACACCACTGTGTAGTCATTCTCCAGTTCATCTCATATTTGGTGTGAAATGGAAACCCTCCAGGTACATATATGAGTACTCGCCTCAGAGAGATCAAATATGTTGATTGCTAATTCAGCTCTGCGTCTCAGAGCTGAATTATTCAGGCTGAAAGGGAGATCTTTTTCATCACTCTGACCTGCTGATGGTGCCTGGCAGTACTCATGTCTGTTTTATTCTTCTCTCTGGCTTGTTGTACTGTAGGAAACCTTCTCAGCACCTTCAAGCTTCATTGTAGGGTGAAGTCCGCAGAACACTAGTCGATTTGATTTAAAACAGCCACTTTCAGGAAAACCGCACCTGCTCTGTCTCCCTGTGAAATGACAATAACTCTCCTTTTTGTGATTTCATATTTTTGAAGTGTATCAGCAGCCTGTTGAGACAGATGACATCTGATTGACCTGGGAATGATTGTGTCTCTATTTGAAAGTCACAAATTTGTCAATCAGCAGCTGTAAAAATAAACATGCCAGCCGCAATGAATAGAAAATCACTCTTTTTTTTAATTTAATTTTCTGGTAGCTTCTGTAATCAGTTGTGTGGTACTAGGCAGAGAGCTGCAGTCAGTCATTTCACAAGCAGAAAGAGGACAACACACAATGAGACAGAGTAGTGATAGAAAGGCGCTGACGGACGGATGATGAGAACTAAAACAATTTACATCGTACACAGACCATTTCTCACTGATAGTCTTTGTATCCATACAAAATAATTTATTTGCATTTAGATGGAAAATAGTTATCTGGTTTTCATCATTGATTTGATGACAAAGGAATCTTTCCACGTCCCTCGGTTATCAACATTGTACAGAAAATGTGGTAAATGGACTCTTTAGCATGAAAGTAATGCTTCAGACAAAGGTAGGATCTGTTTGATTACGCACAAATTGTGTAGAATACTGTTAAGTCCACTTAAAGCTGCATGACATGGGTGTCAACTATCAACAAATAATGAAAGAAAAGCATACATCAGTCCACTAACTTTAAAGAAATATATAGGAAAGTTTTTCTTACATAGAAAACAGATGCAATCCAGCATGAAACTCTTCCATAATCAAAAGGAAGCTTTCAGATGAACAACTACATGCAACTGAAGAAGCAACTCAACAATAAACATGCAGCGTCATGTGAAAAAATGATGACCTGACGACCGGGTTTATACCTCATACACTCCAAATCACATCAGCATGAAGATGAGTTCAGAATGTTTCATGAGCAAAAGTAAAACCCTTATCACACCTCTGCCCAAAGATACTGCTGTGAGTGTTTCCTGAAGTAACATGGAGCCTCCTCAGGCAGCAAATGTTTTTATCTGCCTCAGAAATAAAGTCCTGCCATTTCGCTGTAGTTTCAGAGCTGTTGGTAATGTCAGTACCTGTTTTTAATGAGAACATCCAATATTAGTTACCTCGTGATCTTTCCATATACAAAATGCTGTTTTACTGTCATTCTTACTCCCTCCACTAGTGCACATTACTGATGTATTCCTCCGACAACAGGACTAAACATGCGGCAGTAATGGAGTGAACTCCTATACCACTACCGGTTCACAAAGATCAAATCAGCATACAAAGACAAGGTAACAAAACTACAAATTTATATAGCCTCATATATAGTTAATGTAGCTCTTCCTCAGTGACAAAAATGTACCACATTGATAATAAACTTGGGGCTGTCCACATGACAACGCAATTTCATATAACCGCATTGTTTTTAGCTAATCATCCACACAGCACAGTGTTTTAGGAGCCTGAAAATAGGTTTTTATGGAAACTGGTTCCATCCATAGTGGGGAAATTTTAGAATGCTGCCTCTGCTTTGAGGTGCCAACAAGCAAGATGCACATTTGCTGAAAATTATGATGTCTTTGCACCACCTCTTGACCCAATAACCCCACAACACTCTCCGTGACATAACAACAACGGCAGACTAAATGTTCCAGGTGGAGCTGCAGAAGCTACTGATGCTAATCGGTATAATAAAGCGATTTGTAAAATTTTTCAAATATCAGGATTTTGATCTATTTCTGTGACAGAGCTACAGTGCCACATAAAAGCCTGCTATATGTACTATATAATTTTATAATAGTGGCATGTGGATTAAACATTTTTGACGGGGAAAATAAAGGTTGTTTTGGCTTGAGTGGACAGGGTCTCAATTTTTAAGGTAAAAAAGTACAGTGTTGTTAAGTAAATGAAACAAAAAAAAAACCTAGTGGTGCATCCTAACAAATGATTGATCGTGTTGATGACTGAAGGTCGAGGATTATTATTACTACTCTAGTTAGGCCATCCAAAAGTTAAGTCTGCTCTCAAATGCTGTGCTGTGCTACGTCATTCACACGCAAGGCAGAACAAATAAAGATCATAGAAGTACATGATAGAAATGCATGTACTGTACTGCTTCCACTCCAGGATTTTCATTGGATGTGTTCCTCTCAGCCACACTGAGGTCTGAGATGCAGCTGTAGGTAGAAGTCACAGCACAAAGTCCCCTTATCTCACCTTGCTGGCTATTGTTTGAGTTTGATATACACCACATGAAAATGCACTGCCATCCTCACTTTTATTGCAGGTACAAAGCTAAAGAACATATGACGACCTTGCTTTCTTCAGTTGAATGTTTCTTCTATCCAAGGACCTTTCTGCCATCAGGTCAGCTCCTGGAAGAGCAGTCACACTTGCCTTGACACACACATTGGCAGAATCCGTAGACAAGGCAAACTGTTAGGCTGGAGGGTACTAAGCTGACACACATAATGCCCAGAGTGATTCTCTGGATAACTAACAAGTAAATTCCCAGAGGCAGCGAGCCAAAGTACAGGAACCCAAGGAGCCAGACCAGGGTGTGGGGGACATGGTTGCAGAACTTTGACGAGGCGTCCTGATCGGCCACCCTGTTAGAGCCTATCGACACAGAGTCCAAGCTCTGCTCGGCATACACATCAGAGCTGCCGTTTTGGCTAGAGGGGTGCTGCAAGTCTCTCTGTACCTCCATTATGGTAATGACCAGGCAGCTGGCTGAGTCATGAGACCAGCTGGAGGAGGAGAGACTCTTTGGTGTAAGGACCACCTCTCTGTTCTGGTCTGAGCTCCAGGACTTGTCATGCCTTTCCAGGAGAGACATGATGTTAACGTCATCGGGCAGAGCTGACACCTCGTACTTCGAGATCTCAGTTTGGTGTCGGCAGAAGGGGCAGGAGATGCAGCCGGCACCTTCAGCAATGTCCAGAATCTTAATGAGGCAGCGGGCACAGACACGGTGTAGGCAATCCAAGATCTTGGGCTTGTGGTTGTAGGCATTGTAACGCTGGTAACAGATTTTGCACTCTAGTTCCTCTGGAGGTGGACATTCGTTGGAGTCCTTCTCCTCTGAGTCAGTCTGAGAACCTCTCATCTTGCACACATGTTCTGTGGAGACACAGAGTCAGAACAGTGTTAGGTGGACAGGGATTTTCTTGAAGCTTGATGTTACATGACATGATTTCAACCTGATGTCAGAGAAGTGACTAGTACAAGGATGTGTTCCCTACTACTTGGTTTTTATCAATACCCAGCAGGTCAAAGGTCAGAGCTCTGTTTTCACCTGCTGCTGATGAATGTTTGATGGTGTGGAGCTAGATTAGGGTGTCATCCCTTTGTCCTAAAGCTGCAGATTGACAGTCTATTGATCTTTGAAGAGAGCTACTTCTTCAGCTTTTGTGATGATTTATGGTTACTGTGTAGAATACAATGTTGTATACTTTCTAAATTAAATGACTGGCCCTTAAGTTAAAATTAAATCCACTCTTTCATTCTTGGAACATACCAGGTTTGTTTGCCCTTTGAGTCTATCCATAAGATTTTTGATTCTTTTTCAGCTTCCGAAGGAAGAGTTAACATGTAAACACCACCTTTCAGTTTGTATCCTTCTATAACATTTTTACAATTTCAACTCAAAGGTGCAGTGAATCAGTCTGAATGGAAAAAACTAAACAGAAAGGTCCAGGTTCCATTGAAAATATCTACAACCCATTATCACACATGCAGGTTAACACTAAACCATTAAACCATCCTGTTGACCCACAGAAAGAGGCAAGGAAAACACTGACCCATATCTCCTGAAGTGCGAGCCAACTTCAGATCAGCACAGACAGGGTGTGTGAACAGATAATTACAGAATGAAAACAAGTGGAAATGTTGGGGTCTGAAAAATGAAGTCCATGTGCTCACGAAGCTTTTTAAGCTTTAATCTGAAGAGAAAACTGCTCAGTGTTTATACAGGCAGGGTCAGGTGACTGTCTGAGTATATTCTGGAATATACTGCCATTGAAAACCTCAAAAAAGAGAATCTGTATTTTCTCCATGGGACTACAGAACATAGCGATCAATCCTTGTGACTGCTGTAAACATATGAACTGATCTTATAACTAATTTTAAAAGTCAGTTATTATTATCCATTGTTGTTGTCCTGAGTTATCTCTTTCCAAGTTGAAATAAAGCATTCCTATGTTTGTTTATCCATTACAACATCTCGTCTGTACTGAACAGTTCACCACAGTAGAGCTCCAACTTTAATGTAGGATTACTGCTTGTCGTCATATCAGAGTGGAGTTGTAACTGCAGCATCTCCTCAATATGCAAAGGAACCTAAAAAATTGCAAACACAGGTTTTCATGAGACACAAGAAGCAGTGTGAGAACACAAGTCATCTGCTTCCATTAAACTTTGCAGAGTTTTCTCTCCTGTTAATGTGTAGATTCAAGTGTTATATTTGTGTATTCAGCTCTGTAATATATACAACATGACATTGTTCAAATTCAATTCAATTTGTTGTCCCCATATTGAAATATATCTTGTGCGTAGCTAAAAACTTAATATCCATTTTGAACTCAACATAATTGTAATTTTTGATAAACAGACCTTTATTTTTGAAGGAGTATGGGGCTTTTATCCAATCCAATCCAACTTTATTTATATAGCACATTTAAGCACAACAGCCGAGGTTGACCAAGGTGCTTTACAGTTTTTAAAAAGTGATAAAAAAACAAACAATGAATAACAAAGAATCAAAAACAGGGCAACGATGAGTAAAAAAAAAAAGGGTAATGGCGAGTAAAAAAAGAAGAAAATTGCAATAAACTGTCTTAAAAACAGGGAAAAAACAACACAACAATATCACAGTGCTTAATTCCTGTTAAAAGCCTGAAAATACATGTGTGTCTTGAGTTGACACTTGAAGGACTCAAGAGTCCAAGTGGTCCTAATGTGGAGAGGCAGATGATTCCACAGACGGGGTGCAGCCACGGAGAAGGCTTGGTCATCTCTAGTGGTACATCAAGGACTATCTCGTTTGGTGACTTCAGTGAAAAAGCAGGAGTGTGTACATGTAGAAGATCTCATAAATAAGAGGGAGCCAACCCATTTAAAGCCTTAAAAACCAGTAGTAAAGTCTTTAAAACAATTCTAAAAGAGACAGGAAGCCAATGGAGTGAAACTAAAACTGGGGTGATGTGCTCTCGTTTCTTTGTTCCTGTTAAAACTTAAGCAGCAGCGTTTTGTATCAGCTGGAGCCGACGGAGAGACGTCTGTTCAAGGCCAATGTAGAGGGAGTTGTAGTAGTCCTGCCTCGATGTGATAAAGGCATGGATGACTCTCAAAGTTATTGTGTGAGAGATAGGGCTTAATTTTTGCCAACAACCTCAACTGAAAGAAACCAGTTTTTAATACAAAGTTTATTTGTCTGTCGAGGTGAAACCTGCTATCAAGAATCACCCCCAGATTTTTAGAAAAGGTTGATTATATGATTGTCGAGGGCTGAGAGCACTGCTGTCAACTAGTGGATCTGGCTGGTCAAAAACAATAAATACATACATGCATTTATATATGTATATACATACATAAATACTAAAGTCATCTACAAATCTTTGAAATTGATTAAAAACAGTTCTCTCCAAGACTTTGAGTAAAAACAGGAGTTTTGAAATGGGTCTAAAGTTGGAGAGAACCAATGGGTCAAATTTTTTTTCTTTTAAAGAGGTTGCACCACAGCATGTTTAAAAGCAGCTGGATCCAGAGGCTAGAGATGTGTTAACAAGATTTAAAATACTTGACCCAACAGTGTTAAAAACATTTTTAAGTAAAGAGGCAGGAATGCTCTCCAGGGAGGAGTTTGTAGGACACAGTTGTAGCACTATGTCAGATAAGTCTGTAAATGAAATGGGCTCAATCTCCAAGAAGACAGTTGGACTCAGTGGAGGGACTAAGGTGTCTGTGAGAAATGCAGGTGAGAAACTTAGACTGGAAACCTTGTTGATAATAAAGTTCCGAAAGTTTTCGCACAGTGAAGCTGATGGGATAAGTGGATCGGACTGTCGAGGGTTTACTCGTGAGTTATAAACATTAAAAAGAACCTGGAGTCTCTGGTAGTTTCTGGCTACAAGGTCAGAGAAAAAAATTTTATTTGGTACCTTTCACGACTTTTTGATATCTGGACAGTGCATCCCGTACAATATCAAAAGAGACATGCAATTTGTCCTTCTTCCACTTTCTTTGGACCACTTGGCCTTTTTTGGGCGAAAATGTTTTTTTGAAAGACAAATTGCAGACTTCCTGTTGGATATAGGTCAGGGGTATCAGTTCTTAATTTTAAGGTCTTGATGAAACAAACAAATTAGTTTTTGTTTGATCTCCCTATGATATTCCTCCGAGCCGTGGTGGCCGTTTTAGTGTTTGTAGATGGTGCTTGTAAGCCCATTTGGCTCTCTGGGGGCTAATTTTTGATGAGCATGCCAAATTTGGTGAGTTGTTAAGTGTGTTTAGGGTGTCAAATTTGTGTTTGAGTCCGGGCACGCTGGAATAATAGGAAACAACTAAGAAAAAGAAAAAACATACGATTAACAATAGGGTCCATGTCCCGAAAAAGAAACATACGAAGAACAATAGGGTCCTGGCCTTCTGGCCGAAATCTCCAACTAAGAAGAACTAAGAAGGAAAAACATACGAATTACAATATTTCCTGACCTTCCGGCCTCTGTCCCTAACAAAAACTATTGTATATAGTACAATTGTATATTGTAAACTATACATAAACAGTGAAGTCACATATTACTCGCTGGGTTGTATCGGGGATGTTTTATGGCTACAAGTACTCCGAGGTGTATTGGACCCGATACCAGATGATGGCATTGGTATCAGTGCATTTCTACTTTTGTAACCTACCCTCTCACACTGCTGAACTTTTTACATTTAAAAGATGCGTTTGTGAATCATTTAAGATTACGTTTCCTCCTCTCTTCCTGATAAAATGGGTCAAATGTCCAATG
Organism: Parablennius parvicornis; assembly: GCA_900302745.1. Classification (NCBI taxonomy): domain Eukaryota; kingdom Metazoa; phylum Chordata; class Actinopteri; order Blenniiformes; family Blenniidae; genus Parablennius; species Parablennius parvicornis. The sequence goes on along the minus strand of OMNM01055363.1, from coordinate 2,564 downwards.
ACCCATCCAGTCCTGGAAGACATTCTACCTCCAATAGAAACACAGGTACAACATTAACGTGCTTTTATCAGCTCACGTGAGCTTCATTTTGATTGAACATTGAAATCTGATCTGGACAAGTTCCATCTACTCCTGTTTTTACCAAATCTGTGTAAATACCTGCTCTTTGAAGGACTGACTGTCTTTCATCTGGCTGGGCTCAGCTCCAGTTCAACACTACACTGAGATGGACAAATTAATAAAAGTGGAAATTAGTCATCCCTCAGCTTCAACTATGACATACTGTGTGAAGTATAGCTGTTCTTGACATAAGGTTAACACAAGGGTAACTGTTTACATATCGTTGGTTGTAGATAAAATACTCTCACGTCACAGCCGTCATGAATCCAGGTTTATCAATAGTACCACTGTGGCTCACTCCTACAACCATTTTCCTCAATGGCAATTTGCAAACAATTTTTGGGAAAATTTGGTAAAAACAGGAGTTGTGATGTAAAGGAAGGTGGATATGTTTACATCGCTGTTTAATACTTCTGATATGTTTGTGTTTGTTATGCAGCAGCATGCAACTATTTTTGTTTTTGAAATGTGCCCTGCTATGTTTGCTTTTTTTCTTGTTCTTGTTTTTTCATGTTCTGTTAGCTTTTTTTAATATCTATCTATCTATCTATCTATCTATATATATATATAAATACACACACCACACTGGAACCACGCCCCAAAAATAGTTTGCAAATTGCCATTGAGGAAATGTTGCTCCTTTTCCTTTTCCCTCCATGCCTGAATGCTGCAAGAACCACAGCTCTGTTCTTCTTTAGCTTCAGACGTATCTGTCTGTAGGAGACTTATACTTTCTGACATCAGAAGCTCCTCAGTTCAGAATCACGCTCATGTCACTGGTGATGAAGTGCATCAAGAGGCTGTTTTTTCATCACAACAAGGACTGCCTTTCCTCAGCACTCGAGCCCCATCAGATGGGCCAAACTGATCCACCGAGGACGCCATCACCCTCGCCCTCCAGTCAACGTTGAGCCACCTGGAAAAACCTGGAATATTTGCAAGACTGCTGTTCATCGATTACAGTTCAGCTTTCAACGCAATCATCCTATACCTTCTGATAAACAAACTGCTGGACCTGCACCTCCCCTCCTCCACCTGTGTATGGATAAAGAACTTCCTCACTGAAAGACCACAGACAGTGAGACTGGGCACCCACCTGTCTCCCACCCTCACCCTGAGCACCGGCTCACCACAAGGTTGTGTGCTGAGCCATGTCTTATACGCTCTAGATACACACGACTGTGTATCTTCCCACCCGTCCGCCTAGCCATCTATGGATTCACTGGTACCTTGATTTCTTGTGAAGAATTTGTACTGCTCCGCTGTCTCGTTCACTGTGGGACTGCAGTAGTTATCAAACTTTTCAATAATGTCCTTTATCTTCCAGTCAGACTGTGCTGTGTCTCCCAATAATATATCCAGTAGCTCTCTGCCACTCTCACCGACCAGGTAACTGAAGAGCCTGACCTTTTTCTTCTCGTCATCCTCGGCCACTGTTAATCAAATATACAGTTCAAACTTGTCTCTCCATGACTTCCAAGTTTTTAACAGGTTACTGGAATCTAGACACATCTGTGGAGATCTCAGTCCGTCCATGCTGTTAGCGTTAGTCTGACTCCGATGCTAATCCTCGCCACTCATTAGCACTTTACCGTCGTTGAACTTTCATGGTGCCTTTATAGCAAAACACTCGAAACTTGGGGAAAAAATCCACTGCCACTGCCACCATGTTAAAGTTGTGTCTTTCAAACAGAAGAAGAGTCGATATATTCTTTGTCCTGGCCCAACGGGTCGACTTTTATTGAACGACATCACTCACTACCTTACTGGTTAGAGTAGTCCTCGTTTGTCCCCTAGTGGCGAATCGAATTTGAACAATATTACAATACTCAACATTGATACATTGTGCATGAGATAAACTGTTGAGCTGAGCTGCATGATGCATGGAAATGCAGTTTTGAACATGTCCTTTCAGTTTTGACCAATGTGTCTTAAGAATCGAGAAAAACTAACTCCAGTTTGCTCGCTCGCGCACGCACACACACACACACGCACGCACGCGCGCACACACCGCCTGCTGTTATTATTCAGACCTTGTTTTTGCACATCTTTCCATTATCTCCAGCTGTACAGCACAGAGAAGCTACGCACAGGCACGCACACACTCAAACCTGTGTTCCGCTTGTATGAGTGAGCGTTAAGCATGTGTGTGTCCTCACCTTGTTCCAGTGTTCCCCCTCCTCAGCTCCACTTGTTTCTGCTGGTCTGTCCTTCGTGTAAATCCACCTCTTTCATAGCAAATGTACACATTTCATTCCTCCTCTGTGTGTGTGTGTGTGTGTGTGTGTGTGTGTGTGTGTGTGTGTGTGGCGGTGGGGCAGGTGTATCGGAAGCAGGCGTCAAGCAGACTGGCAGCATTAGAGGAGGCAGCAAAGTGGAGAACAGCGTCTCACATGAGGGATATCATCCACCTGCAGTCGCTGCTGAGAGAAAGACAGGAGACT